>CM062821.1:32517194-32576112 GCA_031772345.1 Himalopsyche anomala
ACCAATCACTTCGAACGAATGTACCTTTGTTGAACCCCCAACAGAAAGTGTACGATACTTTAATGAAGGCAATTGATGAGGGAAATGGTGGCTTATTTTTCCTCCGCATTGGAAGCACTCAACTGAACTATGAAAGATCAGCGCAATGACTCAAAATGTTTTGGAGGCGCAATGATTCTACTATCTGGCGATTTTCGCCAAATACTACCAGTCATTTCAAGATCGACCGATGCCGATGAAATAAACGCTTGCCTTAAAACATCGACTCTGTGGCGCTATCTGAAGAAACTTCAGCTAACGACAAACATGCGAGTTGTATTTCTAAACGACCATCTGCCGCAGATTTCTCCAAGCATTTGCTGACTATCTGTAACGGCCGTGTTCCTGTTGACGAATCGAACGGATTGATTTCGATTCCACCGAATTTTTGCAATTTCGTCTCAACGAAGGACGGCTTCATCAACAAAATGTTCCCAAACATCTAATCACAAAAATCGCAATTGGTCGAGTGAACGAGCAATTCTTGGGGCTAAGAAAAAACATATGGATCATTTAAACTTCACAATTCAAAATCAAATCGTTGATCTACTGCATTACTTTAAATCTATCGACTGTACCACGTGAATAACATCAATGTAATTTAAATACTTTTCATTTTGAATTTTGAACAATTATTGAACTTAATTCATTTTGAGTATTCATTCAACTGAATTTAATTAAGCCAACACAACATTTATTGATTCTGAGGCGGTACGAAGTTCGTCGGGCCAGCTAGTTGTTCAATAAATTTCTTTTAACATTGACACTTCTTAGTTCATTCTATAAACTTTGGGCCCTCGAGTAGCAGCTTGTCGCTGGTAGAGAAATGCCTTAGTTAAAAAAATAAATATTAAACCATCAATGTTGATCAATTATGTATTTTTTTTTGTTTCATGTGAAATTGTTTCAGAATATATAATTCAAAATTCAATTGTTGAACTTGATTGAAAAGAGTATTCAGTTTTAACCGATATACATTTCTTCTTAGATGCTTTGCTATAAATGCAAATAAACATTTTGTATGTTTTATTGTTATCAACAGATTGGTTGCTGGTCTCCCACAACCTCTTCTTGTTCCTGTTTGGAATGGCAGTCGCCCACTGGGGAAATAGAATCCACAGAGCTGCCTGGCTCGGCGGTATCACATGTCTTCAAGGCGTTGCTTGCTTTCTAGTCATGATTCCATATTTGGAGCACAAATCGGAACCAAATTTCTCTGGGGTTCTATCACCAATTGGTAAGAAATTTCAACTCAGTTACATGAATAATATTACATAATATAACAGAAAGTGCAAAAATAAATACTATTTGGAGTCGTTCGAAATTACCTATCCTTTTTAAATATCAATCGAGTACTTACTGCTGTGGATAGCCAAAATATTGTTTTGTAATTTGGTTCCAATTGAAGAAAAGCACCTTTAGTCTATATCAGTGTTCTTCAACCTATTATTTGCAGACCGGCACCAGTCCGCAAGTGTTTATTGTCGGTTGTCTGCGAAAAATTTCATGTTAAAAAAAAATAATTCATATGTATACCTCCACTATGAAATGTATGTGGGTCACCAGTGGCAAATATTATTTTATGGAATATTTACTGATAATACAAATTTGACAGAAACTGGAAAGAAATATGTTTCACTAATTTATACTGTTGTAAGTTGAAATATTTTTCCAATTTTTACCGGTCCGCGAATGTAAAAAGGTTAAAGAACACTGGTCTATATTGTAAATTATTCATGAATAGCTTGAAATTTGATTTATATTTTCAATTTATCGATATTATTCTATTATTCTTACTAAACTTTGTTTGAATCTCACAATTGATCAACTTGTTAACAATTGAACAAATATAGATGGAAAACCATGGGTGTCAGAAATATTTTCATTTCTACTTTAACACGTTGATTTCTACTTTAACACATTGGGGTCACCTGTGACCGGCAAGGAAGACCCAACACTGAGTTGTTATTCGTTATCCAGCGCAAGCGGGCATGTGTAATGTGAATTTTTTTTATATTCGGTGGCTGTAAAAATAATAATGATTGCGTAAAAGTACATCAAAATAAGTATAATCAATATATTTTCATCAAAAAGTAAATACTTAACAAACAATCAATTTACATAAAACTTGCATGGCGATCAATGTTTTAACAATAAATGATTTGTTGAATATCTACACCAGGGGTGGGGAACCTTTTCATTTCCAAAGGCCACATTCATTTATCTTATTGGACATAAGGTCGCAGTAAAGAAAACGTTGACCCCCCCTTCTTTTTCGACCGTCGAACATATAATTGGTTGAATACGCTCTTTTTCCAAACGCTTGCGTATAATTTTTTGATCAAAGTGAATTTTTTGATCAAGTGAAAAGGCTGCAGGTCACCTCCACTGATCTACACTCTCATGCCTCTCATGCTAACAACTTAAAGTAATGAAATTGTATCTGATGTATAGTATTACAAAACATTGTTTCATTTCAGTTCCGAATCTATGTAAGGCAAGCAACATGACTTCCAACCACTTGGAGATTGTTCCTGACGAGAAAGAATTTTGTTTTACAACACTAGTTGTTCTCTTCATTCTTCAGATTTTCATAGGTCTTGGTAATGCTTCATTCCATGCTCACGGATTTTCATATATCGATGACAATGTTGAAGAAAGTAACAGTCCTGTATATTTGGGTGAGTGCATTTTAATACATATGGGGTGTGAAAAGGTTAACTATAAAACATATTTTTACATTAACTCGATGGCTGCCACAGATGAGATATCTCGTAATTTTTTTTATGCTTAACACGCCAGAGACGTTATCTCGTCAATAACCAATTAAATTAATAGTTACAAATTATAGCCAGCTGCTAGGTAATTACTATTAACTATCTACGGCAGTTAAAAGGTTAGTGATATGTCATGAAAATGCGTTTATTTAATGTAAAACCAAAAGTATGCATATTACCGTAATTTATTGCCAATTTTATATAACATTTATTAAGAGATCCATTATATTAAATGTAAATAAAATAAAAGGTTTTACCCTGGTTACCTATAATATTTTGGTAGACTGTTTAAAAAACATTGCACGCAGCTACAATTAGATTTTGCTGAGAGTGGGATCTCAGTGTCCATGGTGTTTTTTCAATACCAAAATATCAGTTTTGAAAATGTAAAAATACTGATATTTCGGTATTGACAATTAACCAAAACCGAATATTGAATGTATAGAAATTTTTACATATTATAATACCAAATTGAAATATTTTTAATCTGTCAAGAGTTGCATCAATATTGACATATTCCAGCTCTGTTGGTCCTTTTTAATGGTGTAAGAAACTGAAAATTAATAAATGAAAATGTTAATGTTAATTAAATGTTTATGAAAATCTCCCGTTTATCATTATATTGTATATGTTTTTGTGTTTCATAGGTAATATATCGAAGTACAAATATTGTAAATCTTGTTTTTAAATTTCAGCTGTAGCGGTTTCAATAAGGATGTCATCCTTTCAGTTCGGATCGTATGCAGCATGGTATTTTATGCGCAAGGAAGATTTATGGTGGATTGGATATCCGTTGATCGGGACATTGCTCATAATTTCAGGAACTTTTGTGGCAATGTTTCCTTTTAAACTATTAGGGACAGTGATCAATCTGACTGCTGCTTCTATTCTCGATATCGCTACTGGAAATTCAATGGAAAGTATACATAACGACGATGACGAGGACCACCCGAAAAAAAGTTAGTAATATATAATATATGTCAAGACCAGTTGAATACTAAAGATAACATATGAAACTATTATTTGCAAACCCGGCTTGTTTCAAAATGGTTGTAAATTAATCTTGAATTTCATCTTGTAAAATAATTTACATTTTAAAAGTATTTTTAATTTTACATTACTTTGTAATGATATTTTGTATGTTATCAAGTCAGGTTTGAATTTTCTTTCTAAAAATATGTTAAATGTATTTTTATTAATTAAATTACATTAGTGGTTCATCTTTCACCAATTTTGAAATGAAGCGGGTTTGCAAATAATAGCCTCATATATTTTCTTATGTATATTCATGTTTTATCTTTTTATGTGAGTTATTGTGAATATTGCAACACAAAATAAAAAAATGTGGAGATCCAGAAGTTGACTAATTGGGACATTTAAAAAATTAAAACTAAAATTAATTAATAAAAACGTTTCATAATCTTGCACACTTTGAAGGCTCTGACATGAGAAAAAAAGTCACTGTTTTTACTTATTTTGTATTTACCTTGCTAAATATAAAATCTTCAAAGATTTTAATTCATTATTCTACGATAAGTTGTTTTGCTATTGAATAAGACAATTGACAGTTTTACATTGCAAACTTGCATACATTAATGTGACCTACCTTGACTAGCATATTATTAATATCTACTGACTGTTAATGATTAGTAATTGACCAAATAATTAATTGTCATAAGAAGCAATGATAATAGCATAACTGTTCACCATTTCAAATCATCTAATCCTAACATTAATATTATTTTGAAGTTGCAAATTAGCTATAACTAAACCTAATAATTCATACTTCATAAACTGTTTCACATTTCAGAATTTTGGTCATCCTTCAAAAGAGTGTTCAGTAACAAAATTGTTGTCGTTAACACTCTTTCAACTGTCTTTATGTTTATGGCCTTGGACAATTTCCAAGCGTTGGAGCCAAAGTACATGGAAGCTCAGTATTACATTCCTACAGTCGGTGTCGGTTTCGAAGATCCTTGGACGTCAAGGCTATTGAGAAACATCCTCAAACCTCCTATTGTTGCTCTCTCGATTCTTCTATCAGGATTAATAATTGCAAAATTTAAGCCTAGGACGACATTCTTGGCCGGATGGAGTGTGATTATATCATTATTTGTAGCAGTCGTTTATATTTCATATATATTCATTGACTGTGAAAAGAATCCTATCGGCGGAGATTATAAAGGCCAACTGATGAGTCCTTTCTGCAGTCATCAATGCAATTGTGCTCTAACTAGCAAACGGTTTGAACCAGTGTGTCCTCAAAACTCTACCATGACATTTTTTTCTCCCTGCCATGCTGGATGCAAGCAGATTAATTATATCAATGATGTCAAGTAAGTTACTGATATAAATATTTAAAAAATACATACATCAGTATTGATTCTACAATATCTGATGTGTGCCAGTAAGTAAATGTTTAAATATTTATTTGTCTGGGTTTTTCATAGTTATTATAGTTAATTCGCATTAAATTTTGTGAATATTATTACTAAAATAAAGTGAAACCGACTTGGCCGTGTTTGTTACTGGACTCCTCAAATATATTAATATCTATAAATAGAAGCTATTGTGTGTTTAGTCATAGAATGACATAATTTCTTCTGTCGATACTGAAATCTATTTTATTCAGTAAAAAGCTTCTCACTATCTATAATAATATAATCAATATCAATGATTTCAGGTTTTTCGGAAACTGTAGTTGCCACAACAAAATTTCTGAAGTTTCAATTTCAACAATAGCCACCGAAGGTGCCTGTGATAATTCCCAATGTGCTATTCACTGGAAACTGTTTCAGGCTGGCACTGTCCTTACGGCGGCTCTTATAGGTATTGTAAATTTATATTATTATTATTGAAGAGGTAATAGAAGATGGATAAAATAATAAATTTGCTTATGCTTGTTTCATTTGTTAATAAAAATAATAAATATAAGAATAGGTTGACTAACATCACAAAATATATAAGTATTTCCCCTCACAAATAAAAGTTTTCAATTTCTATATTTCATACATAATAACGATGGGGGTATCCAGAGGGATGACCATGACGGTCATGGCCACCACCTGAAAAGTATCGAGGGGCAACCGCCTTGAGCCCTACATTTTCATAGGCACTGTGCTTTCGGCTATAATATTTTTCACAAGCGCTTTATTGTTATAATAAAAACCATTTGCTAAATTCTTAAATAAAACTGTTATGTCTGTTAAAATTTCTCATTTTATTATGTAGAATCTATATTTTCAAATGGCCACCCCTGGCATATCTTCTGGATCTGCCAGTGACGCATACATTATAGATCAAATTTTTAATGTAGTTATTTTCAGTTTGGCCAAAATGGATAAACCCGAAATGTTATTTTAATTAGTCAGGTATTTTTATTATCAGCAAAACTCACAACATCAATATGCTTAATTGTTGCAGCCTCGGGATTGGTTGGAAATCTTCTGATAATACTACGATCTGTCGCACCATTTGATAAAGCAATAGCAATAATGTTTGAACTCTGTGTGACGGCTATTGTCGTCCATGTTCCTGGAAAGCTTATATATGAAGCCATTGCTGGTAATTCCATATTATTTAATCTATATATGTATAGGTATCTGATCATTGCAATTTGTCAGTTTTTGTTGATATAATGACCAATTGAGGGTATTATTTATTATTAGGGCTCATTCCAAAATGGTTAAAAATTTATCTTGGATTTAATTTTGTAAATAAATATACATTTTAAAAGCATTTTTAGTTTTACATTACTTGTAATGATATTTTGTATGTTATCAAGCTATGTTTGAGGATGATTTCTAAAAATAATTTATATTTATTTACTAAATTATATTTATGGTTCATGTTTCAACAATTTTGGAATATGTCAGATTGCAAATAATAGCCTCAATAAATTATTTTATTGTTTTACTAATTTTTCAGATGCTACCTGTCACTATAAAAGCTTTGATAAAGAAAAATGTATTCTTCAAAATGGACAATTCGGAGACATAGTGAGTATTCTCACGGCCTGTCTTCTGATAGCATCAGCCTTTGCAGATTGCGGTGTGCTATATTATTCAAAACACATCAAAATATTCCCCGGTGATGATTATACCATAGACGAAATACCCACACGGCAGGGTTCTATATATATTAGGCGTCCGCATGCAGAACCAGGTTCTGACAGCGCATCAATAGAATTAAGAAGACTCTCAAGGCCTAGGTCAGAACGACCATTATCGGCTGAAGAAGAGCCGTTGAATTCAGGTCAGATGCAAAGGAATTTGATAAATGAGTTGAGACAACATAGAAGTACGCGAATTTGATATTAATATTTCCAGTGCTTACACAATACTACGACTCAGCCAGTCGGAAAGAGATTTTTGAACTTTAGTCCTACTTAATGCAATATTTCTCCATTTGGACAATTGAATTTTGATCACTGTCCTTATTATTTTATATTAATTTAAGAATGTTGACATGCATAAAAAATAAACCTCAGTTTTTATAATATTTAACAAAATATTATAATTAAATAACATTGAGTACTTGATTGGTTTTTACGTAGTATTAATATATTATACAGCATACAGTAGTTCAATGATTACTGTACTTTGTTCTACTGTAAGCTATAACAAAAATTGACAGTGCAATCGATCTGTATTGTAATAATAATATATGCATATTATGCATGTACTGCTTGCATTTAATAAAGTCTGCTTGCTTAAACTTCTGATTTTTTCACTACAGAAAAGTCAATATGCACAACTCGCTTCACAAAATCACATTTATTATGAACCACTGAATAAATACAAAGCTTCTCACAACCAACTTTCAATGTTGTCCAGTAAAGTTTATTATTATTTATTTCAATATCAACTGATTGATTATCTTAAGAACGGAAAATATGGTTAACACACTCCACAATGAAAGTGTAATAAATATTTTTGTTTTTGTTTTCCTATCACCCATTTAAATGATGATTCTCCAAATATATTTTTTTGGAAGAAATTACGGTAAATATGCTTCACAACATGCTACTCTTTTTATACCTGGGAATCAATGATATGTCGCTAATTACAATATAGCTCTGTAGGAAATTCAATTATGAATAGAAAAATGCCAATTTATCATATATGGGAATCAGGAAAATTGATTATTTATGTGAAATACAAATATAAAATCAGTATGAAAAAGTCTACATTACTTGTCAAATGTAACATCTTAGAACAAACATTAGACCAAATTTGAAATATGTCTGACAAATTATCGTAAAAATATTATGCAAATCCCATCGTTAGATTTTTTGACATATTCATATCCACAATTAAGCTTTCCAGAGAATCACAGAATTTTTGCATAATTCAGTAAACTTTCGGGGACACAAAGAGCAGCATGTTGTAAAGTATATTTACCGAAATTACATTATTAAATTTCAAATTTGAATCATTCAAATTATGTATGTAAATTCACACAAATTTTGTCACTAATGACCTAATTATTACATTTCATTTACTAATTATCACATTTGTTACTAGTCAATAATTAATACATTTCATTTACTAAAAAAATTTAAACACACATTGCTTAGTAGATAAAGACTGTACTATCTGGTATGATTATATATATAATTCTTTTAAATCTAGGCACATGAGAGATTGTACTCTAATCTTCGGCGGATCCACGGGGAAATTAAGGAAAATTTATTTTCCATTTTTCTAATTTATTAAAACTTTATTGTAAAATGGGCTCTTTAATTTTTTAGTTTACTGTTTTATAGAATACATACTTCATTAAGTATTGACTATTTTTATATAGATGCATTAGTTTTAAATCATCTATTTTTTAATGTATTATATTATTTATGATAGGGTAAAAATAACAAAGTATTTCAGTTCTACAGTTTTTTATATGTTATATGTTGATAGCTATTTCGGCTTTCCCCATCGTCAGAACTAGTTCTGAAACTGAAAAAACTGTAGAACTGAAATACTTTGTTATTTTTACCCTATTAAAATGGAGTTCTACCAAGTAAATGCCAAATCAATAAATAAATAGTATTATTTACGTATCACCTTTATTTTCAAATTGAATGGTCCACTCCTGGGAAAATTTCTGGATCCACCACTGATTCTAATCCCTAAAAGTTATAACCTCTGCAACCGGTAGAGTATTGGAAAATGGATAAATTGGCCCTATTGTTAATTGGTTGTGCATCACTGACTCTAATAGTACAATTTTGCGAAATATTAATGTTACTACTGTTTTATTAGCACCATTGTGTCATTCACTGCAAGCCTGAAGATTTGAATAAGATACAAATAATTCCATTATTCAAATGTCATTAATATTTATATTTTTTACAGAAGCATTTATTATTTTGGGAACAGGCTTCCAATTTATAATTTACAAATATAACAAGTACAAATGATTAGTGATTTTAGATTTTTTTTATAATATTTTTTTAGGTATACTTACTCACTTATTAACGATTACTTGTGACTTTTTTTATATTCTACAAAATTCATAATTGTTTTTTTTTTTTACCACAAACAATTTTTCTGAATATGACACTTGTCATAACATTTCAATCATTAGGATTGGCAATTGTTTCATTCAGAACTTACCTCTCTAAACCTAAATACCGTATAAAATTGCTTGAAACGTAATGGTAATAAAATTAAGTGCTTAAATAATATACCGCTCATGATAAAACAATACCTCATATATCACAAATTTGACAATAATGAGCCTCACAATACAAAAACACACAACCTAGTAAAACATCGCATCACAAAAAATATTTTAATTATGTTTTTTTCCAACCTGAAATGATACAATTTATTACCTTACTTGTAACTTATGGATGCAATATACCTTTTTTTCACACAAACAGAGCAAATGTGATTTTTGTATTAAAATTATGTTTGGTTAACGATAGACAATTTTTAACTAATTTATACATTAAAAGTGACAATAGAGTTTTTTTTCATCGTAAAATTTTTGTCCTGTGGAATATTAAATTGTAGCGATATACAGTCGAACTCGGTTATTACGATTACGGAAATAGCGAGATCTCGGATGTAATGAGGAAACATTCATTGACATTTTAGGTTATGATTTTCTCCATACATTTATTCACTTTTATAACAAGCTACTTCTTGGGCATACAGAGCAAAAATATCGTCAATGAGAGTGAAAACAATGAAACAAGCATAAATTTTTAAGAAATTTGGATTGACAGAAAAATGTAATATGTGTGTAACGGGTGTGTAAATAAATTCTAATTGTGTATTATTGTTTGAATTGCAACTTTTTGTGTTATCTAACCGCTCCAATTACTTCATGTCTTTATGTGATGGTTATGTTTGTACGCATTTAAAAATACCTATTCTCTGATATAACAAGCAAATTCAGTCGGTCTCATCTTCCAAGTTCGACTTTATTATACATATTTATCAACTATGAAAATGTGTTAATTCTTTAACCCGTTAACAGCTACGAAAAAATATGTTTTTTTTGTCCTGTACGCTAGCAATTTTCTAAAAACTAAAAAAGGGCAACACATTGGAACTATTCACGTGATTTATGGCTTTAGATGTTCTCCGTCCGTCCGGAATAAAAGTAATCCCATGTAATTAACCATACCACAAGGCTTGTAGCGCGTATAAACGATTCCTCAATTAGGGTTGTCACACACAATTTATAATATACCGTTTTAGAATTAATTTTAGAACAATAAAGTTTAATGCAAAAAATAAGATATTATATCCCACAAGTCTCGAATAGTTCACACAATTAGAAATTAAATGATGCTAGGGTTGTCACAAAAAAGAATTTTATAAAATTATTGACATGATAAATAAAAATATGTTCACAAAAGTGTTTTATGGTGTTCATATAACGTACGAGATATATTAAAAAATATTTTTTGTGTGGTATGTTTCAAAACACGGCACTGCACATAAGGACACATCACATTGTTTACAAAAGAATTTTGTAGATGTTCTTTTTTTTGAAGCAGCACATACCACACAACGCTTTCTATTTATATTTCTAGCAAAAGTAGATAGCTCAGAGGTGGAAGTGGGCAAAAAATCCATAAAGTGTGTGTTTGCTCCAATACGGGAATGTAATGCGACAGACTTACGCTTACGAGTGATTGTTTTCTTATGACTGAGGGTAAATGTTATAAAAATGCATTTTGAATATTGGGATAAATATCGGAACATGTTGAAAGCATTAACTATATGTAAATAACATTTCTCATAATATAACATCAAAAAAACACATGTATGCCCTGACCCAATTTAACCTTTACAGAAAACGGCAAAAAAGTATCATGTTACCTACCATTTTTTTTGTGATGCTTGCATCTCAGACTACCGCCCCTGCAGGGGGCGGAGATTGTAGGATTAGTCATATAAATCAATGTTGTCAATGTATGTTCAAAACGCCGCTTAGCTAGATGATTTTCTACCGTCGACTGTTTTACCATGAAGAAATATTAACGTATTTGTACAAAGACATCAGCAATTCGACAACCCCTGCCACCTGTACGATTTTTTCTTAAGAATTTAAGAATAATTTATATTTATTCAATTGTTTTGAAACCTATACACATGCAAAATAATATTTACGCATATGTTATGATTATTTATCAAAAGTTGTGACAGCTCTTACGACCGCTATTCACTTTTTGTTGAATTTCTCTTACGAAAACTGTCAAAACGTAAACTTTATATTCATTTTGTGAGTGGTTAAGAGATGTCGGACCCTTATTCAATGACGCGAGCTGAAAAAAATATTTATTGACGCCGTAATAATGAGAACACACCGGTGGGACTATAGCGTGTGGGGTTAGTAGGTATGCGACACACCGGTGGGTCGTTAGCGTTTAACTGGTTAAATTGTAACTATTTTTTGTTGTTGTATTATTAGATTAATGAATTGGTAAGGAATGAATAAAAGACAATATTTAACAATGTATTTAAATATATTTATTTGTAAAATTTATAAACTACATTATAATACAATACCAACTTATTACAAAAAAATAAGTGTTTTATTTTTATACTTGCGCATTTTCCCCATCTTCTTGTGAAGATGGCTTTTCATCTGATGAGACTCCTTGAGTATCTGACTGTTCCTGTTTCTGAAGCATTTCTAATTCATCATCGAACATATTTAGATCTTTGACGTCTTTCCAAACAGCTATGTCGAAGACTGAACCGATGAGGATAAATGCGGCAGATATATAATTAAGTCGAGTTCTAAGTAAAGCAGAGTTGTACAACCAGCAGTTCCCAGTCTGCGTACAAGTCTTTCCCCATACGAGACAGGTAGAGTCTGAAATAAATAAAATACATCGTCAAATATTGATAAACATGTCATATTTATGAAATATATGATTATTACAACCGATTGAAATTATGGTTTGTTATTGAACCGATTTTTAAAAATCATTGATGCTTTTTAAATTTAAAAATAATTATCCTGTGAATCAATAATATTATGAAAAAGCTTACATAGCAAACTACTGCTTAATTAAGCTATTTTCCCAAATTATAATACGATTGACCACAGACCAGTTGTTTTAATTATGTATCCATACATAATATCTCACCTCCATCTTAATTCATATAAAGATTAAAAAAATAACTTAAGTGATATTGTCTGTTCCGGGATTTGAATCTGTGGTCACAGAAACCATATGGGACAAATGACCTCATGACTATAAGACTGGTCGGCGTAAGCGTACGTGAATGAAAAAAGTGAAACCTCGTTGAGGTGACCTATCAATGATAACCAACATCGGTGATTGCAAAAACTGTCACTGATTTATAATTTAATGCCAAAATTGCTTGGAGCTACTTATTGTATACTTAAATTCTTACCCATTATGTATCCAAAAAATATAGGCGATGGAATAAGAGCAAACAGACTACTCGCCATCATACTTATTCCCAATGAAACAGTTTTGTCTCTTTCTTCAACACACCTGAAAATATATTTTAATAATTGTAGAGAAGTATTTATTGTGAAACAAAAGCTTATTTCATTTTAATTTGATACTAGAAATTTTCACCTGGAAATTCCACCCATAAAAATTCTTGGTTATGACTTGGGAGCCGGTAAATTGCTCGAATGGAAACTGCTCGAATTACAAATTATTCGAATTGCTTGGTTATTTAAACGATTTTTCACGACTTTTTCTACGAATTTCATTTTTATCTCGTGTGACACTTGTTTTGAGAGTGAAATATAAAAATAATTTTCGTAAGTATTTATTTTAAACGTGTTCACTCCAAATGCGGAACATATGATCTTTTAATGGAGTTTATCCCAACAGAAGTGTTTCTACGAGAACTGCTTATTAATTAGTTACTCAAACTGTTTCTATATATTTTCAGAACACATAGAAGACTAGGGCTAAGACAGAACAAACGGACAGAACAAACGGAAACAAATTGATTATCTTGTTATTCGAGCAATTTCCATTCGAGCAATTTACCGGGAACCTTATGACTTAGTTTCGCAGTAAAAAATGTTTGATTTAAATCACTTCTAGACTTTATAGTAGAAATTAAAATTCAGTTTATGATACGTGTTTTCATTGCTGCACAATTTTCCACAAAAAAATATGAAAACCTAGATTTTATGCCTACACATGTTCAGTGGATCAACAAAATCATCACTATCAGATGGTCGTCAAAATAAGTATGAACATCTTGCATTATGGGCTATTTTCTGCGGTAGAAAATTGTTTTTTGATGTAATTAATATCTTACAAATTATGTGGATAGTTGGTCAACTTAATTAATTTATAAAATTATTACTTAAATCAGCTCGCTGATGGAAAATTTCAAATGCCAACTTTTTAGCTGTTCTCAATGCAATATAAAAATAAAATAAAAACACAAAAAAAAATCTTTAGGTGTGTCAAAAGTCTGTTGATGTTTAAAGTTTCTTTTTCTTATATTTG
The DNA here is from genome assembly GCA_031772345.1 of Himalopsyche anomala. Classification (NCBI taxonomy): domain Eukaryota; kingdom Metazoa; phylum Arthropoda; class Insecta; order Trichoptera; family Rhyacophilidae; genus Himalopsyche; species Himalopsyche anomala. Next base: position 32,530,983 of record CM062821.1, read on the forward strand.
TAAAATATATGAAATAAATTGTGTCAAATGAAAAATTATTTAACATTTTTGATGTTAAAAAAAGTAAATTATCTCATTTAACCTTTCATCTTTTTTCAATGACTATGATGTATTCCAATTTGTTCAATTTACTGGAATCATCGAAAAAAGTTTGCGGACGAGTCTTTCTGCCTTGTCGTTCGATAATGATAAAATTAATCTTCTTCCGTAGTGATCATTATTAAAACGAAACGTCATAGGAATGATCATATGAGTATCATAATTATTTTAAAATTTCATAATCACCTCACAGATACCAAAAAATTGGTAACTCTTCCCATAGCCCCAAATAATTTCAGAAAGCAAACAATTGCCAAGAATAAATAAAAGTGATTCTGACAGTCGACAATGCATGGTCCTGATGTAGCCGATCCACCGATAAAATAAGGCAGTTCAGAGCTCGTCAGTTCTTCGAGGAATTCTGATGGAATGGTCTGATTGTATGGTTCTATGCAGGAACAGTTTGTGTATAACTAAAAAACATAGAAAGTATTATAGTACACATAATGAGCTATAATCATGCAACATTTTATTACATATATTATATGCCTGCAAGTTTATTGTAAGACAGGACCAGTTTTGTCAGCCGGTGAGCAAAATGTACCAAGGATTACGAGTAAACAATCAATTTTGAAATATGTCAACTAAACAGTGCCACATGATTAAATATTACATGTATGTCTGCTTAACTGTATGGATTTCACACTAGAGAATGGATATGTCTTACTTTATTGATTATTTGAGAATATTCTTATTTATCATATTAGTAAGTGCCTCTTTACAATGCTCAGTGTGGTGAAAAATCTTGATTATAAAATAGCCTGTCAATCAATTGACCTTTGTAAATGGATGTTGAATTATTGAATGAATGTTGAATCAAGAATAATTAAACATTACTTTTCCTTCTATCTTTTATAATCACACCACTCTAAATGTGGAGTTTGCTCCTGCTTGTTTCTCGGTCAATCAACCTCACATTTTCCGGGAGAGTAAAGATAGCAGGGTAAGGCTAAGAGTGGACTAGTGGTTGACTTATAAGACGGTAAATAAAAAGGCTATCGCACTAACCTAATAATTTCTAACGGTTGCTAATTGCAAATGAGTAAGTGCAGGTGAAAATGATTACGTTCTGAGAAATATTATTTTAGACACACACACTCAGTTTCACGAATGCAAATTCAATTGTGTGAAGAAAGTTTATTTAAACATCATTCCGAAACCATGAGAAATGTTATGTTTTTCACTACATGAAAAAATACTATAGATATGTCAATTAACGTATATTTGTGGTTAAAAATAGTATTTACAAATTTGCCAAAAGGTGCCACGTGCGGATGTTGCTCTCCATATTTTTAGCCGCAGTCAAAAGGTTAATAGATAATGTGGAATTTTAATATAACATCTTTCCACCGAGATCAAAACTTTAAAAGTGATGAAACTATTTAGTTAGTAAATTGTCTGAAGCATTGCAGCAATTTGGCATACTTAAATTTGTGAAATATGTACATATAATATAACATTTAATATCAAAAAAGAGAAGACTGATTTTTTACCTTTTTTCGCTTGTCGATAACATATTGTTGGGTACATCCGGCGTGGCAAGCCGATATAAATGTCTCAGCATGGCCAATAGAACAGACAGGAGAGAACTTTACATAGTCGCATTTGCAATCTGCATTGCAAGTAAGAGAGTTGTTCAAACTGCAAGATATTTAAGAATCAATCAGCAAGTATGATATTTGAAAGTTATTATGTAATGAAAACTAAGTTCAAGTAATCTTTACTATTCGGCTAGTTCATATAGATTTTTGTTGGATATCAAATTAATAGTGCTCTATGTCCTAAAGCGCGTTAGTGTCAAAGTTTGTCGAGTCTTCATCAACACTGATTTATTGGATATATAACTAGGGCTCAGATTGGATTAGATAGAGCACACTGGTGTGCTATTTCGTGAATTCAACGGGAGTAGCGCACCGTTTCATAAAATAATCAAAATTTCCTGTGAGGATCATAAATTATTTTATTTTAATCACCAACTATTAGTGATATTGACATTTTCCTTATAAGCCCTGGTATTATCAACTTTAAATTTTTGCCAATTAATTGAATTATAATAAAAATAAGTCTGAAAAGGAGACAGGTCTGGTTTGAACATAATCCATTTCTATTAACTTAACTTATAAATTTATGTATCTTACTTTCCATTTTCCACCATCGGCAACTGTTCGTCTACCGCTGAACATCCGAGGAATGAATATCCGATGACTCCAGCCACTGTGATCAGTCCAACTATGACATTCCACGCAGCCATATATCTGGCCCTCGGCTTATATCGCTGGACTATGATACCGGAAACCAAAACTCCTACAGCGGAGAATACCAGACCCACTGTTCCAGTTACCAGGCTGGAAACAGAGGCGGACTTTCTATATTGAGTTTCAATGTATTTGGGAAGGAACACCCAGAACGGGACGTAGCCGAAGATGTAGAATACTGAAGCGAGTTGGTTATAGTTGTAAGTGGAGTTCTTCATTAGCCTTTTCACTGTAACCATCATATCTAAAAACAATAAAAACTATGCATATTAAACATTGATGTATTCAAGAAGTGAAATAAAAATATTTAAGTATGTAGCCAGTAGGGCCGACAAGCCAGATTTGTATATTATTTACTAGCAATTTATTAGTCGACTTCATCTGAGATATTATATACTCAAACACATTCTTTATTCATCCTATCATCACAAATTTATTTTCATACATGGTCATATACAATGTACACAGTGGTGAATTAAGTACACGAATGCCACTTATTCAACGCTTGCATTCTGCCGGTACTGCTTTATGGTTGCGAATCATGGCACCTGACAAAGACTCGTAATACTGAGCTTCGAGAACAGATGCTTGCGTCGGATAATGGGGGTGAGGTGGTTTGATTTTGTGAGGAATTCAGAGATAAGTGAGCGTACAAGACAGCGTTCAGTCACGTCAGTGGTTATGGAGAGACGTTGGAACTGGCTGGGTCACGTGCTGCGGATGCCTCCGGGAAGCCTCAATCCTGCCTGCCTTTTCTTTCGACCGGTGGGATTCCGGCGTCCTGGACGTCCGTCGGGTACTATCCATAGGATGTACTCGGCGGAACTGAGGGATGCTGGCATGTCATGGGAGGAAGCAAAGCAATTGGCGGGAGACAGGGAAATATGGAGGTGCCGCGTGGCGGCCATATGCTCCACATAGGGAGCGAACATGGCCAAAGAAGAAGAAGAAGAAGAACGTCAAAATATTTCATGTAAAATAATAAAAATTCACAACATCTGAACAAAAAGTATATGGGTTATATAATACACCTATCCCTCGATTTACACGGTACTTTTTTTACACGTTTTCGCTTTTACACGGTTGAGAAAATTAAAAACTTTTTTTTAAAAATAACTGTTCTCGCCGACTTGAAATTAACGTCACGTGCAGCGGAGCAAATTGTTTTGAGTCTGTACGGTATCGGCCGCTTTAACTGATAATGCACGCAGACGCCGGCGCCGACCCGTCTAGATGTGCCGGTGTGAGTCCTTGTCCGAGACCACCAATCGTCTGCACTGGAAGAATGGCGTGAGATATACCTGTCCGTCATTGGACACGGCCGTATCCCACTACGGCAAAGGAATGGTCACGTGGGGTAGCCGGGACGTGTTGGCGCCTGGCGCTTGCCCCGGCTGCTCCTGGGTGGCAGTGAGGTTCAAACTCCTGGAAGGAGAAGACGTCACGCGTTTTCGCCTTTGTGTGCACGCGCAGGCCGATAGCCGCTGCTAATCACCCTGCGCTGAACCTACCGATATAATCTAACGGATCATACCTCTGCCGTTTTATTTATCACCACTCATTGGGGACGAATTTACTGCACACACACAAACATCGGCGAGAGCGGAACTCTCGCCCGAACAGAGTCTTTAGCTTGAAAATTATAATTCTTCATATTCGTAAGTAAAATCGAGTACATACATAATTTTCAATTGCGTGCTTTATATCTTGAATAATATTTGTAGCCTTATTATGCCGAAAGAAGTAAAAAGAAAAGTTATTTCGTTAGCAACCAAAATAAAATTTTTGGATCGTTTACAAAACGGAGAAAGAGTAATAGATGTTGCTGGATTATATAGTATGAATGAAGCTACAATAAGAACCATTAGAAAAAATGAAAACTCAATTAGAAAGAGTGTAGCAGCTGGCACTACGAATACGAGCACAACTTCATATATCAGAGATATTGCAATGGAAAAAATGGAGAAGGCATTAATGATTTGGATAGAGGACCAAACACAAAAACGAATGCCAATTGATACCAATGCTATTACAAATAAAGCATTGCGGATTTATGAAAAAATTAAAGAGAAGATACCACCTTCTTCTTCATCTGAAAAGAAGCATACTTTCACAGCAAGTCATGGTTGGTTCGAAAGATTTAAATCAAGAAACTCTCTACATAATTTAAAATTAAAAGGTGAACTGGCATCTGGCGATGTAGATGCAGCACAAGAATATCCAACAAAATTTGCTGAACTTGTTTCCATCAATTCATATACTCCTGATCAGGTTTTCAATGCTGATGAATCAGGGTTATTTTGGAAAAAAATGCCAGAGAGAACCTATGTGTCTAAAGTTCATAAATCAGCTAGCGGTCATAAGGCAGCAAAAGATCGCATAACAATTCTTTTCTGTAGCAACGCTTCAGGAGATCACATTATGAAACCATTGGTTATCAACAAATCAAAAAATCCCCGAGTATTTAAAGGAATAAATATCAACCATCTTCCAGTTTATTGGAGGGCTAATAAGAAAGCGTGGGTTACTGCCGTAATGTTTAATGAATGGTTTTATGATTGTTTTATCCCAGATGCCAAAAAATATTTAAAAGAAAAGGGACTGCCTTTCAAAGTGCTTTTATTAATTGACAATGCTCCGGGTCATCCACAAGATCTTCAGCATGAGAATATCCAGGTTACATTTTTACCAAAAAATACGACTTCATTATTACAGCCATTAGATCAAGGAATAATTTCGACTTTTAAAGCTCTTTACATAAAACGAGCTTTTACACACATTTTAGAACAAATGGAAAATAACGAATCGTTAACAGTTATTAATGCTTGGAAAAAATTTACAATCCTAGACTGTGTTAAGCATATTGCTTTATCATATACCGCGATTAAGAAATCAACCCTCAATGGCTGTTGGAAGAAATTGTGGCCAAATATAGTAAATGTTGAAGCTTCTACTTCAGTATTAAATGATGAATATTCTCAGATAGTACAATTGGCAAATTCATTGGGTGGAGAAGGTTTTGACGATTTCACTGAAGGAGATATTTTAGAACTGGTGGCTGATAAAGAACTAAGTGAAGATGATCTAATTAACTTAATAGATGAAACTGGTGATTGTGGCAATGATTCTGATGAAGAAGAACTTGAACCAGTTACATTAACAGCTAAAATCATCCACGAAGGACTCGCATTGGGAAGAAAATTAGGTAATCATTTTGTACAATATGATTCAAATGTGGAACGGGCCCTTCGATTCCAACGTGATATTAATCAGTGCTTGGCTCAATATGATGAAGTCCATAAAGATCTAACAAGAAATTCGAAGCAAATGTTAATAACGGATTTTATTAACAAATCTCCTCGAGAAGTAAATGTTTCTACGTCAAACATCGAATCGGCACAAATAATTTCGAGTGATGAAAGTGACTTTGAACCAGTCAGGAAGAAGAGATTGGCAGTGATTTGTGATAGTGACGATTGATAAAAAACCCACCAACCGTTTTAATATTTTTTTAATGAATCTTTTGGATTTAATTTTTTGTCCCTCTATATATACTTTATATGTAGTTAAATAATAAAAGAATAAGTATATTTATACTTTTTAATAATTTCGTTTTTTAATGTATTCTAGAAAACAACATAATTATGCGTTTTTTTGGTACTTTTCGATTTACACGGTTTTTCATACAAAAATATACAATTTCGATTTACACGGTTTTCTCAGGAACCTATCTACCGTGTAAATCGAGGGACAGGTGTATAAGCCTTCTTCGAGGCCCCTAAGATTCGGAGGCCCCAAGCGCTCGCCTCATATAGGATAATCTGCCACTGAATATACAATATTCTCATTCCCTGATTGATCAGTTTAGTTCAGGAGTCCGCAGACTTTCAAATGGAAGGAGCCAAATTGTCAAGAAAACAGGTAAAAGCAAAGGTATCAGAGAGCCATAAATATATGGATTTGAAGGGTAAAAAACATGATAAGTTCAAGAGTTGACGAAAGATATTTAAAATAACCTCGAGCATTCAGTCCTTATTGTTTATTAAAATGAAGGTCTTATTCTTAATGACCAAACAAATATTAATCCATTACATTTACTTATACTATTACAAGAAGCTAATTTAATTGTATATAACATAAATATAAACTAATTTGCTTTGAATACTACTTAATCATTTCATATTTGTCACAGCTCTTGGCAAAAACAAATTAAAAACTGCATTTCTCAATATAAGTTAGGATTTTAGAATATATGAGAATATGTATTGTATATTTCTGCTAACCCAGTATATATAGCTAAGTTTAAACATTGTTCTGACGAGGGCGTAAAGCTGAAATAGCTATCAAATAAATTTTAAAAAAGTATAGAACCAAAATACATTGTTATTTTTAACTTTTTACTATAACACGACTGCTTAGTATCATCTAAAGTGGCCAACTCCAGTATTAAGTTACCTAGGTCATTGACTCGGTTACATGTTCTTGTTAGACTAAGCATTGTAAAATAACCTGAATGCAGGCAGTTGTGAAAGATTTATTTTATTGTCATAGTGCAACTAATTTATTATTTCATATATCATTGCGGGTTTCACTAGGAAAACATTTGCTTTTATCTAGGTCTGGCAATTCAAACAGTCTTAATATTAATATATGCTTCAGTATGCAGTAATCGTCAACTATCGGTCTCAGAATTTTACCAAATTTTATATTGATAAACAGCTTTCAAAAACTAAACTTCCTACTCACTCACTTACTGTTATTTTTCAACCATCGGTATCCACTTTATCCAGCTTAGCTCTTGAAATTTGATTTTTTGTTGAATGGCCACACAAAAAATAAATAAAATAAGATTTGAAGAATTTTGGCTGTTGTGACCATTTGAAGCATGGTAAAATTTTATCAACCACTATGTATCATTTACAAAAGACATTACAAACAAAAGATAATAAAACATTCTTGTTCTTCATAACTGTAATATTATGATAACTGACTGCATTTATTGTTTGTTGTTTGTTGTGTCAGGTAAGACATGCTGCCAGAACCGATCTTAATCGTATTTTTATATGAATAATTTCAAATCAAAATAATACATTGTGTTGTTTATAATTATATTTTTATTTGTTTTTAACATAAGTGAATCAACTTAAGTGCAAGGTAACCAAAAGGACTCTTATTATTTTTGTCAACATGAAATTCATCTATCAAATAATGTATGACTTATAATGATAAAGAGTTTAGACAATTTCTAATACAGTAAAACCTCTATTATCCGGATTGGAATACTTAAGACCTATGTTTAAGATCATTGAAAAGAACATAGAATAATATTTTGAAAATGTCATTTGCAATTTCCAGTAATATAAAAGAAAGTGATATCATGAAAGCAGTATGCAATATGCAGAGAAGTGACCGAGACTATGTCACCAAGTGGTTAATGTGCGATCTGAACGAACCTGGATTCTAAATTTTGAATAATGAGAATAATTAAGAAAATATCTGTCTCAGATAAGCAATCCCAAGAAGACAGATAAGAGGTTACCTATAGAAGAAATATAGGTTGTATTCATTCTGAAGGTTTTCAATGCGTAGATGTCGCTATAAAATGGTTTTAGTCAATTTAAGTGTCTTTAAGTGACAGCTACCTGTCTATAAAAAAATAATGATATATTTTTATTATCTGCATTTCTCATTATCTGAAATACCTTCATTTCTAATTATTCTGGATAATCGATCTTCTACTGCAGGGGTCACCAAACTTTTTGAGAAACGGGCCGGATAATGTTTTCAAAAACGTTGGGGGAGGACAAAAGTTATTATTGATGGAATCTTATTAGAATGCGTTAAATATTTATATATTAAAAATCAGAGGCCAGATTGAAATCTTTGGAGAGCCTTGCTGTTTTACTGTATTAAGCTGATGAACATCCTTAGGATGTACTTGGTCAGTAGAGCTACATAAGTATGGGACGCTGGGATGTCTTGGGAGGAAACCGAGAGGCTGGAAGAGGACCGAGAATCTTGGAGGCGCAGTATAGTGGCCGTATGCTCCGAAAAAGAAACATAAATTGCTTAAAGAAGTCATATTCACAAATTTAGTTTTTTACCATGATTACAAAAATAGTTTTACCTGCGAATGAAGGTTTCGAGGAGGCTTCATCTTTCTTGCTTTCTTTACTCTTTTGTCTGACTAGTTCTTTTCGAGCAGCAGCTCTTGGCAACGTTTTTGGGAGAAGTGCAAGGAGTGTAGCCAGAAACATTATCAGGAACCCCAGGATGAACCAACCAACCCACCAAGCTCCAATCCACCGAGGGTCTGTGTTGTCGATCGTCGGAGTCAGATCTGGCGCTATGTACATCTTCAGGAATATTGAAACCATGGCGTAACCAACAGTTGGACCCATTGTTCTGATGAAATATGTGAAACCTGGAAAGTATTATATTCGATATGGATATAATCAAAAAATCTTCATGCTCTACTGTTACCATCATAAGATTAATAAAAAAAAATATTTCTTCAACTAATTGAGTTTTCGTAGAAACTAATTTCTACGAAAACTAGAGCAAGACGAGCCATGGCGAACAAACAATAACAGAACTGCTATATGAAAATTTAAGATTTAATCTGAACTTACTTATGAGAGCTGGAGATTTAGATTTTTTGATGTTGTCATCCATGTAGGAGAAACCAAGACTGTAGAAGAGAGTTCCACCAATTCCAGAGATGAGTTGTGCTATAAACCAAATGACGCTCGGAACAATGCTGCCTTCACCAAGCTCGCACTCATCATTCCCTGACAAATAATTCATTTAAACTTTTAAAAGTGTCCTCCTTTGTATTAAATATATTACATGCAATAAAATTGGGTTCCCGGTAAATTGCTCGAATAACAAGATAATTAATTTGTTTCCGTTTGTTTTGTCCGTTTGTTCTGTCTTAGCCCTAGTCTTCTATGTATTCTGAAAATATATAGAAACAGTTTGAGTAACTAATTAATAAGTAGTTCTCGTAGAAACACTTTTGTTGAGATAAACTCCATTAAAAGATCATATGTTCCGCATTTGGAGCGAACACGGTTAAAATAAATACTTACGAAAATTATTTTTATATTTCACTCTCTAAACAAGTGTCGCACAAGATAAAAATGAAATTCGTAGAAAAAGTCGTGAAAAATCGTTTAAATAACCAAGCAATTCGAATAATTTGTAATTCGAGCAGTTTCCATTCGAGCAATTTACCGGCTCCCAAGTCATAACCAAGAATTTTTATGGGTGGAATTTCCAGGTGAAAATTTCTAGTATCCAATTAAAATGAAATAAGCTTATTTGAGAAGAGTGACACCGGGCCTCTGAATCTGCTAAGAGAGGGTTTGTCATCACGGCAAGGAAGCGATAAAAGCTTAACAAATAATATTATTAATTAAACAAAAGTTCATCAATATATAAAACTATAATCTATTTTCATTTTTTCAATAATAAAGAATATTGTAATTGTAATAAATAGAAATAAACATATTTCTTTTCACTTTAAGCTGAATATGTCTTAATAGATTATTTTTTTGCACAATAAACGGACCTCATCTAGACAGATTCTAATGACACAAAAATGTTTTTTGTGAAAATTAAGAAAAACTAAAACATGTGTATTATTAAAACATTGTAATTATTTTTTTGTCAAAAACAAAGATCGGTTGCTGGCTTTATTAATTTTTCAAAAATGTGACTAAAGGATGGATAAGAGATCTAAGCAATATAATAGCGAAAATTAATGGACTATACAATGCTTAAATAGAGTATAATCATTTCTCAAAAATCTTGTTTCTCTTTGAAACAAATACTTTTGCTCAGATTTTTTTCATTCTAATCAGTGAGTTCTTCTGTTGTATTGTTTAAGTAGGTACCTAACATTTTAAAATTTAAAGAAATATAGATAGGCCATACATTAAAAAGAATATGTACAATCCTATTTTTCAAATTTAGCGTATCGTCGTGGAATCGGATATTTTTTCTGGAGTCCGAAAAATCTTATGACTATGACCCATTTAAAAAATATATATTTAATGATGTATAACCAAACCACAAGAGTCCATGGTGTTGAAACTCATCATCTTCTAAATCTAAATCATCTTAGGACCTACTAATATAACACAACTGCCATTCCTGAATGGATAATGGATTAGACATTTATTCATGGGAAACTACTGGTTTTTTTTATATTCATAATTTAATATAAACATGGTTTGTTAAAACTAAAGACAACATGAGGTAGTCTACGGTGTAGGCGAACATGGTCCCTATACGCCAATATAATTTGTCTCAAGAGCGATAGAGAGAAACTATTGGAAACTCCGGCTGCATTATAGGGTACTTTCTAAATATATTAGGAGACATTATCTGTATGGAGGATTGCTGCCACTCACGCTTTCTCTATATTCTACGATTAAAACATTTTGTAATAAATAAATTTGTGTGTGTGTCTCTCAATTTTGCTATAGGTACCATTAAGGGTTATTTAAATATTTAATAAATATCACATGAATTTTTATTATACAATATAATAATGATTTGAAGGATTCACATGCCTGTTTGATCAGAAAGTGTCTATTCGTAAGTAAATATATTCCTATTAGTAAGTCAAACATATTGAAAATATGTATGAAGTTTGTTAGATTATTCATCATATTAATTGGTGAAATGATGATTAGGTACTGGAATTATTCTAGTAACTAGAAAAATCTGATGGTTAACATATATCTAAGTTTAAGAGAAATTATTGAAAAACTCAATTTGAAGTCGGACCTGTTTTTTTACTTGACCCACAGCACTGTTTCCAATTTTAGTGACGAAGCATACTTGAACTGAAAAAATACTAGTAAGATTTTTTCTTTAATTATTATAACTTCATTGAATTTACCTTCTGACCCACATAGATGTTTGCTCGGGACACCTGTTTCATTGTATGTGGAATTATTGCTGTAGTCATCTCCATATTCTATCGTTAATTGGAGAGCATCTTCACCAGGGCCATATATCAGATGAGGGAGAGCATTGAGGAAGCAGAACGCTGAGACACAATATAGACCAAGTGCTATCCATCTCGGTCTGTGACCTCGCCCTGCATAGTAACTGAGAAGTACTGCTGATAGGAGTTGAGTAATGTCATTTCCAACGCTGATAATACCTTAAATGTATTGTAAACAGTTCATTAAGTTAGAAGATAAATAACTCTAACCACTCCAGTGGCGGTTCTAGGTACTGGGCTAGGTGGGCTAAGCCCGACCTGCATTTTTCACCCAAAACTTTAGATGGCTGAATAAAAATGAACAGCAATTCGGCCGCTGAACAAAATAAATACATTTATAAGCATAACTAACCTTTCCCAAATGAATATAATATTTTTGTTTTAATTTTCCTCTGTCAATATAAGACAATGTTACGTCTACCTACAATCATATTCTCGATTGTGTTTTGTATTACAATTTTAAACTGAGCCGGCATAAAAAAAACAATAATCCTATAAATAATTCACAGGGAACAGGCAACGTCACGTCATTCTGGCAACACTACTCAAGGGCTAGCGATGTTTAGTCCGTAACCACAGACAATATTTCTTTACACTGAGGCGCAATCAAGCACGATTAGATTTTTTTTGTATTTGTATGTACGGAAACGTCATCAATTACAAACGATTGTGTTTCAATCTGTCAAGCTTCTGTTGATCGTTGGGGGCTAAGCAGAATCTGCCCATTACGCATACTTATGCATTGAAACACAAAACCAATATCGTTGTATTGTATGAAAGTGACAGGTATTGACTTTCAGTGACAGCAAGTGACAGTTCTGTATTGCTTTTAGTAGGTACATGTTATTTCACTTTGAAAGAGACGAATTTAAGGTTTCCGTATTCTATTATTTCTTAGTTACATTAGCATTGATTTTATTATGTAATAATTCATGCATTGCAGTAGTGTCGTAGTATTTGTTAACTTTCTTGTAGATTAATGTATAAATAAGGTGAAGTAGAAATATGCTTTTCTCTAGCCCACCCAAGATTTTAGGTCAGGAACCGCCACTGACTCCAATGTCGAATGTCACTCGACATGGTATGTTTCCACTAGCTCCAATGTTGAGTGTCACTCAACATGATCTGATACATGTTCAGATTTGATTATTTTTATCGGATGTAATTTTTTCTATCTTTGTCCTGAATATATATTTAAGAATTTAATAGAATTTAAGAAAACTGGGACTCTTTGCGACAACTGTTTGACGTGAACGTGAATATTTTGGGGGTGCATGTAGCGACGAAACAAAAGCAGTCGTGCCGAGGATACGCAAACATCTGTTGTCCAGCTATGATATGTTGTATCTTTATTATTTGAGACTGACTGATAACATTGGTAAGTGATTGATTTTTCTTATAAATTTATTGTGACACTAATGAAATGAATTTTCAATCCATAAATCATGTCGAATAAAAAATTAAAAAAGCTAAAACGAAAACGAATTGTGTTGCCTAAAACTTCAGTCATAAACAAAAACACATATTATATGATAACGAATTTGATAGTGGTGACAATAGTGACTATGAAAGAATCGAACGATGTATTAGCCAATTTTCAAAATTAACAAAACCATCGCTCCATCCTGGAGTCTATTTTGAAAAGTACCATACGAAAATTAATTATACAAATTAATATCTATGGATTGGAATATATACTAAACCATAGGCTCCCAACCTTTTTCGGGTGGCGACCCCCTTTTATAAAAGCCATGTGACTAGCGACCCCCCCGAGGAATTTGAAATCCTTGATTTGCTATACTATCTCCCTGGATTGTCTCCGAAACTCCTTTTTTTTTAGCTCACCGAAGAATTTGAAATCCTCGATTTGCTATATTGTTCAAATCTCCAAAATTTAAAAAGTTGGCGACCCCCAGGTTGGGAACCCGTGTACTAAACGATAAGAAGCAAAAATAAAAAAATCTTTTCATAGCAAAAAAAATATTGACTTAATAAATTTCCAATTTCGCAGTGGAGATGGTAAAAACAAAGTGGTGGAGTGGAAAGGGTTAAGCCAACAAAATATACAGATGCAACATCTTGTCCAATAATCCCACAAGACTATCTACGTTTTCTTGTTAATTTTGATTGGAAACATTGCTAAAAATATTTGACTACTTAATACAAATATGTTATAAGTCGTAGCTTAATTGTCGCTCTCGGACGTTGACTTAATTGGTTTCATTTGTGGAATTTGGATAATAAAGAGAAATAAATAATGCGTGGAAAAAACTCATTATCGATCAAAGCTGCATTAGTTGATTTGTATTTAGGTGCCGTTGTACATTGGCTTATAGATTGTCTAATCAAATAGATGTGATAAATATTTTTTCTATTTAATTGAGACTAAGATGATATATCTACGACTTCTAATGATAGTTACTTTGAAAAGTGGTAAAGTCACTGATCTACAAAATAAAAGAAACAATCGTGTGTAAGCTGATTGATTGATATCTATCTATTTTGGTTGTTTTAAAAGTAAAACTCGTCTACGTACGAGATAAGACTGGGTAATATACAATATTAGCAAGTCAATTCTGCTATATGAGTTAGTCGATTTCACAGTTGATGTTAATGGAAAAGTAATTTTGTCCTTACGATTTTAAAAGATTAAAACTGCATACCTTTGTTGTTGATTATTTTATTATAATAATTGTAAATACTAATTTTATCAAGTAAGTTAATCTTACAATTTTAAAGATGTTTCATTTCACATATTTTCAAATCATTTAAAAATAAATATCATAATTTTGACTCACCTGTAGTCTTACTGGAAATCCTAAATCGTTTCTCCATTGTTGTAATAGTTCCACTAAAGTACGCGTACGTAGACGAGAAACACATTCCTGCTAGACCGTAAATGAGAACAAACGTCTTTTTATTTGCGAAATTCTGTAATAAAGATCCTTGAAAAATTCCAATTCCACATTTCGTGTCTTCAGTCAGATCCATATCCTTGTAAAAATCGTCCAGTTCCTCCTCGAACTTATCTCCTGGCAGCATCTTTTCTTTTTCTTTCTCCGAGTGTCTGCCTCCATTCTTCACGTTCGACAAGCCTTTATCGATTTTATTTGACATTTTATTTACTAGTTACTATCAATATATAACAAATAAAATTAAAACTGTTTTAATCACTAGAAAAATAACTGCTTAATGAATTTAAAAACGAAAATATCTTTGGTATTCATACCTAATGTTTTTCATTTTATTATAATTACTGTTGGGTTTCTTATCACTTCACTTGTAATGTAGTTATCAATTTTCGATTAGTTTGAGAGGAATGCTGCTCTTCGACCGTCCCTTCGTGCAATGAATCTGTTTTCATTGTTTAAGTTGTGTTGACAGATTCGTCGCCATGTATGCCTTGAAGAAAGAACGATCTCACGTGTATAAAATATCCATTTACACAGATGTTTGCTGATCAAGAAGCTGTCATCGTTGATAACTGCTATAACATGAATTGAGAACAGATAGTTTAATGTATATAAAATATTAAAAAAAAAATGTGTTCAATGTTTTCTTAACTCAATGTTTATTCATTTTTAATAATACGTATTGTTATATGTCTAACGGATTCAGCGATATTTTATTGTGTCATTTTGTTGTTATTAGGTAAATTTTGAAAATTAGTATTCTCGCGTCGATAGCTGTATTTTTTATTAATATGTACATTGATTAGGGGTTTCCTCATAAAATCACTAAAATATCTATCGAAAATATTTAATAGTACCACATTGTAAAGTAACTAACAGTTAATTTATATAATAAATTATATCACAATCCATGCTATAAGTTTTCTTCATTTGGCGTAGTAGTCCACTACGACTATACGATTTTCGTAGCAACGCCGTAGTCACGATTATCGTTTCATAAAACGGTTCTACGTTTTATATAGTATCGATTTTAATCCTTTTACAAAAAATGTAAATTTCATCGGTATTAAATATTCATCAAAAGTAGTAATATTCTCCACATTTTCATTTTGGATCTAAAATATACAATTATTTTGTAGAGTAATCGTGTATAGCACCATTTCTCAAAAAGTTCTAAATTAAATTAACGTTGATAACGGTGAATTGGGAGTAAAGAAAATCACAGCTGGAGTTGAAACTTGATTTCACAGCACACATTAAAAAAATCTTAATTCGTATTCTTAGATTCTGAGAAACTTTGTGAAATTCTTATATATTTTTTCTATAGTTTCATCGGTAACTGGTCGAGTTCGTTTTATAAAATTAAATTCGATAACTTTGTTACTCTACTTCACGGGTTCCCAACCTGTGGGTCGCCAACTTTTTCGATTTTGGAGATTTGAACAATATAGCAATTTCAAATTCCCCGGTGAGTTAAAAAAAAAGAGTTTCGGTGACAATCCGGGGAAAAAGTATAGCAAATCGAGGATTTCAAATTCCTCGGGGGGGGGGGGGTCGCTAGTCAAATGGCTTTTATAAAAAGGGGTCGCAACCCGAAAAAGGTTGGGAACCTATGCTCTAATTGTTGTGTTACATATTGTGACGCGAGTTTCGCCTATTTAAAATTAATGATCAGACAGAATATCGTGAGGCTTACGAACAACTACGAATATGCAATATTTATCAAAGAAATATTATTAATAGCTTAAAATGTAATTTAGAAAAATTGTTGTCTTATAGCATTCGTTTTTTGGACATTTAATTGAAATTCGATGGATGATTTATAGGAATCGGTTATATAAATAAATACCAGTTCAAGAGATAAATTTATACTCATTAAATTTTTCACGATTATTTGTTCCCGGAAGCAATAGAGTTACGAAATTTAAGTCGACTTACATAGGATTAGATAAACGTGTGTCCCACGCGTATTTTACAAGCTATGACAATTTTCATTAGGTGCTGGTAGTTATTTAAATTGCTAAATTCAAGGTAATTTGCTATTATTGTAATGCTTGTATCAAATAAGCTAGAATAATATTTAAATTTTTTCAAGACGGTTCGCGAATTAGATTTTGAATTACTCGAAAATAAATGCATGTTGATTTCTAAATTTTTAAGAAAATGCATGGCTCTCTGTCAATGTCCCCGAAAAAAGTATAGCGTACTTTTTTACTAAGAATGTGTCTTCATTTGAATTCACCGTTTAAGCATATTTTTGTTTTATATGGCTAACAGATAAATTTATCTGTTATTCATAAACTAATTAAAAATTACAGTTTAAATTCAGTGTGATTCCTATGTCAAGTCAACATAGATAATGGTAATATACTCTATCCGGAGACTCTCATTTTTCTCCGCGAATAAATATTAAGTGGTGTTAAATACAACGCTTGTATTTAGACGATTTTATTATTTGATTTTGGCAATGAAAAATTATACGAAATATGGAAAATTTTCATGAAAACGTCCAAATGCTTCAAAAATTGTTCATTGGTTTTCTCTGTTGTTCAGAAATCAAGCGAGTAAGATTAGTAATGTTGTAATGTTAGGTTGAAAATAACTTATTTTTAGTTAAAATTACTCCGTTAATTTTCTGCTATGCTATAGCACTGTTTTGAACAGTATTAGGTAGTTTTTCACACGGAAAATGACAGACAAACGATCAAGTATAATTTATCTTTTAATCAATAAATAGTACTATAGATATATACAGTGGAACCTCGATTCTACGTTTTTCAAGGGATCGTTATAAATGAACGAATAATGCGGGAAACCGATAATGCGGGAAATCTTCAAATAACACAAAAAATGTTTAATTTTCAAAAAACTCATTTATTTATTAATTAAAGAACAAATAAATGTATTTTTAACTTGTTTAATACAAACTAAGTAGCCTATTTGCAGTTTGGGACTTAAATTTTAACAAACACTTCAAAATCGCGTACATTTCTAAGTCAACTAACTCCTTTTTGCTATGTTGACTCGTTTTTCTCCTGATTTTTTTCCAATGTCTTTAATTATTTTCAATTTCTCAACAAGAGTTCTAGTTTTATTCATTTAGGTATTTTAGTTTTGACTTTTGAGTTAGAAAAATTTACGCAACCAGATGAAATGTAAGATTATTTATGAGCGAAAAAAATATTCTACAAAAATGGTCAATCGGGATAGATAGTAACTGGGACGGAACGATAATATTTAGATGATAGATCGAAGAAATCGGTAAATCGAGAAATGATTAACGTGGAATTACTAAACATTGCTATTACGGGGTGGGGTCTTGGTCGAAAAAAAAATAAACGATCCATGCATAAAGATGAAGATAGTGAGAACGGAAGATCGGGGTTTCACTGAAAAAAACGCGAAACGAAATGCGAGGTAAGATTATTTATGAGAAATATTCAACGAAAACGGTCAATCGGGATAATATTTTTGACGGGACCAAAATATTTGAACGGTAGATCGAGGAAAACGGTAAATCGGGGAACGGTTAATGCGGGATTATTTTACATTGTTCTTATGGGTGTTTGGCCGGGACTATGAAAAATGAACGAACCATGCGGGAAAACGGACAATGCGAGAACGGTAGATCGGGGTTCCACTGTATATGGAAAAATGAAAAGCACAACAACGCACAACACAGTAAGAACTTCATAAACAATTATATTTACACACTATTTTGATAACACTGCGTTGCAATATTATATTACAATTATTAAATTATTTTACAAGATGGAAAATTAATATTCACTCTCAATAATTATTATACATTTAAAAAGACCTTGTTTTTCTCTTTTACGTAAGTAAGTAAACAATTATAAATTATGTTCTTTGTCACATTTATGAATAGTATGAAATGATAAAGAATTGTTCAGTGTTTGAAACAATAATAAAGTCACAAGTATAAAGAAAAATTAAACTACTTTGTGAAAATATGTATCTTGATGAATTATTATATTACATAATATTAAAATTCAATGAATTGTGATGAGAGTTTTGAGTCGTTGATGATAAATTTAAACGCCTAAATAAGTGCGAAATCGGCTAGTTTTAGAAACTATGTAGGTATATAGTTAAAATATTCGTCAATGTTTTTGTAGTGTTATTCTTGTTGAACTGCAAAAATGTGTATTGTAAAAAATCCAGGATTAATCTTCAACGTGACATTTAATAAAATTTATTTTATCAGAGCTTCGCGCTTCTCCGACAGATCCGGTAAAAGTTGAAATTTTTGAGTTAACTATGACAAAAGTACTGAAATATGTATGTTAATTTACAAGATAAAATTTTAAAAAATAATAACATTTATTTAATATACACATTTTTGAGTTACACCGAATTTCTTGATTTGAAATCGATAGCCAACTATCAGAGAAGATTGAATTGACAGATTTTAAAATGTTTGGCGGCACCTAAATCTTGAACTGTTTAGTGTCTCTATAGGTCCCTATAAATCACTGAACTTAAACACGTGCTTTGTACTACATTTGTTTGCAAAATTGTTACATCATATTGATTGATAAACAAACATAAAATAGTATTATTTATCTTACCACGAGGCTTCCAGGAAATTGTACTTCGTATGTACGTAAATATTTGTTTTTAGAATAAATTAAATATACGCTATGATCAATTATTATTTAAACGGCTTTATCATGATATTTTGTATTATATTTAAGTATACTTTACGAAAAATAGTTCGCTATCATATTACACATATTTGTTTAGGTAAAATGATAGACTAAAGTAGAAGTTCAAAAATAATCGATTCAAATGAGCAATGTTATAAATCAAGATGACTGAAACGAGACACCTACAACGACATATATTAATAAGAACAATTGTTAAGTGTCTTATTTTCAAAGGTTCGTGTAATTGATAGAATCGAGTTGAGTACAAATGTTAAAACTTTTCAGCTGATAAAGGCATTCCTTATTACAATTTTCCACTAACGGCTTACTTTCCAATGGCGTGCTTAAACAGCGACCTCTTATGTTCTCATAATAAATTAATTTCTATTAATCAAAACAGTTAGTTTATTTTTGAAAGTTGTATGTATGCATAAAACATTAACACTCGCATTTTTTTGGCTTTAATTATGTATCTATACTGAGCTAATTAAATTTAGAAATAGTCACTGTCAAACGACGAATTGTTAAATTGAGCACAAGAAGTTATATATTAATCTATCACGTATTGTTTTGTAGATTATATGTAGACTATATTAATTGAAAAAAAAAAAAAATTGGTTGACATGCGATTATTTATTGAAAAATGATGCGAGTTCTCTGATTACGCACGCATCTTTCTCTCTTTTTATTTAAGAGATAAATAATAGTGGAATATAATAATAAGGAATACTTTACTCAGCTGGAATGTATTTAAAATCCTATTAAGCTAGATTTTACCAGTTCCACGAATGTTCGTAAATATGACACTAACAAAAATTTATTTATAAATATTATTATGATAAATACTTTTCATGAGCTTTTTTTAAAATATACATATACAGCGTGTATTTTTCCCAAGCCATCTTTTAATAATTAAAATAAACGTCATAAAAATAAAGACACATTAGATATTATAATCTCTCTGTAGTAGAAATTTTACTTTTTAATTTTCTTTGTTGCTTTGTGAAAATGTCAAGAGATGTCACTACGTCACTCATCATAGATAAACGATATATTAATTTCATACATACAGATATTAAGATATAAACATAATTTTCAATTAAAAAAGTGCATATTTATAAGAAACATGTTACATATTCTATTTTTTGTTATATTTGAATTTCATTTTGGAAGCGAGGTTATAAAATTAATTATAATAATTTAAAAATCTCCTTGAGTCGATTTTCAAAAATATTTTTTTAAAGTTGAATTTTAATTTTAAATTTTGAAGAGTTTTAAAGAATATATAAAGAATAATGTGTCAACCTCTTTCCTATTATTATCTCCACTATTTATTAAATTATACCTGTTTGCGTGTTGTAAAAAATCAATCAACTATTTTCAAAATAAATAATTAAATACACGCCATAATCGTACGCAAATACTTTCAAAAATTTAGACTTCGTATATTAAACGAATTTTTATTGATAATCTAATTCAACTGTCAACTTATTTAAAATTAGTTTGTTTAAAACATTCTAATGTTTGTATCAATTTTTAATGAACGTCAATAAAACAATTTTATTTGTATATCACTCACATAAAACAAAACAGAGTTCGTTTGTTTGTTTCTCCAATACAATAAGTACTTTTACATAACACTTTTTTTATTATGCACTAACGTCCTCTTTATTCGCTGAATATGAAGATTATTAAAGCAAAATTTAATGAAAGCTCTTGAATTAAAAAAAAATCATAGTAAAAGCTATTCTTAGTCGAATGTTCTCTTACACGCGTCCATTGAATACTGAGCTACGAGTTGTTGCCGTCCCAATTTGTTCATTACTATCGTTTTTATGAATTACAAGTCGTTTGCTAGAAGTGTTAGCAGTCATCAACGTAGTATAGGGTGTTTTTTTAAAGATATAGAACATAAAAGTGAAAAAAAACACACAAAAATCGTTGTACTGGCCATGGTATTGACTTTATTGTAATGATAATTTTATGAAATCAGTATTTAAGTACATATAAATATATATATATATAGGCGCCGCATCTGGTTCTAAAAAGGCGCAATCCGGAAGTCCAATATTCGACCACTTTTTGGAGCACCTCGGACCACATCTCGGTAATAGCTTTGAAGCAGTCTATCGTCTCCGGTTTGTCGGAGTATCACATGTCTTCAAAATAAAATAGTCCAAAGGTGTTAAATCATACGATGTTGGAGGCCAATTCACAAGCTCATTACGAGAAACTAAGCGCTCTTGCTTCCTTCAATAACTTTGTTGGGACAAGAGCTGTGTGGCATATTGCTTCGTCTTGTTGAAACTACAGTTTTTCGACATTAATGCCAATCAGTTAGGGAACGAAATCGTTGGTAATGATGTATTTACAGTGCTCTTCAGTGACTTTATAGTTCTGGCCGGTAAAGTTTATAAAGAAATATGGACCAATGAATTCATCAGCCTATAATTGACTTTTCGTGGATATATCGGCGTCGATTGTGAACCATATTTATTTTAAGTACGGCCATTTTGCTTATTGACGTAGCTATTCAACCAAAATTTAGCATCAAAATAAATTTGTACATTTTGCAAGCAATCTTTGGCGTAAGTCTATTCATGGTAAAATGGTCAACCAAACTGAGCACAAATCAGCTGTTAGCTATCAAATTGGCTGTCAATAGTGTTGTTAATTGTTAAAAAAAAAAACACTCTTTTAGTGTGGTAAGGTGGAAAAATATTCGTAGCAATTCGAATGACTTTAGAAGATTGTCAGTCAGTCTTATTGACGTATATTCAAGAAAATTTCAATGTGACATCTCGGTATGACCGCTATTAATAAACAGTTAAGATAACAAATGTCAGGCAAACAAAAATAATTAGATACTTTTAATAATAAGTCAGGTGAAAATAAAATTTACTTGATTTGTGTTGTCAGGGCTGTTTTTTTTATTAAATTGACACCAGTCTAATTCGACTAATTTTCATACTATTCAATTCGATTGGAGTAAATGTAAAGATATTAAGTACATACACCGATTGCCTAAATATTCCGATTTGTGATCGTATCTTAAGATTTGTGATTGTGAACTGGTATTGGTAATACCTACAACGGGATCCCGGTAATTCTTGTTTTTTTTTATTTTGTTAAAAAATAAATCGTTCAAGTAAAATACGTGAAATGTTCAAAATAATATAGAAAAGGTTTATTTAATTCAAAATCACATGCTTGATGGCCAAAAAGAGGCGAACAATGCTTGTGAGGTTGACATATCGTTCTGTAACGTAGATTTACAATCATGATTTTTTTCATAGTTGACAAGGCTTAATGTCACAGGTAAATAATTTTATCAGTATTGCCGCCTGCGTGGTTGAGTGGTCAACGTTGTTGGCTTCGGTTACGGAGGGCACGGATTGAAATCCCGGTACGGACAGTTTGATAAATTGTTTTTTCAATCGATTTATGAATTTCTGTCCGAAGGCATGGATGTATGAGATGTCTTGAATTACCCCCTCCCACCCATCCTATCATATGAACAGGCCGTTTCGAGAACATGGTTTAAAAAAAATCATAAATCAAATATTTAAGCCACTCGCATAAGACAATATATGATATGAACGAAAGTATAAATAAATGTTGGTACGAGTCATATTTTCAGTAGCAATGTATTTAGCAAGTTTTACGTATTTATCACAAAAAAACTATTTTTTAATGGCAGTGCTACCTGTGAGCATTTGTTTAATATGTTTGATGCAAACGATACGATCAGGGGTGGGCTGGAGGGGGCACGGAGGGGCTCGCGCGAGCCCCTTGTTAATTTTTACTAAGGCCGGCGACCCCCTTAATGATTTAAGAGAAAACAATATTCTCAGATCAAACTAGTAGATAAGTGCAATATCTGACATATATTATCTATAACACAGTAATACATTTTTAGCCATTTACATTGATAAGTTTACGGTAAATTGCATATTAGTACATATTTTTAGTGTATTAAGTAGCAATCGATTGCTTATTTTAGTTTTGCGTATAATTGCATAGAAGTGATAAAAAATCGCTCCTCCAGAACACCGATAATTGGTTTGAGATTAAGCGAGCCCCTTGTTAACCTTTTGGCAGCCCATCGCTGGATGCGATAACAGGGAATGCATTCAAAAAAATACTCGCCTGTAAAAATGTACTCAACCCTGCGCTTTTACCGACAAAGAAAAATTGCGAGTGCGTTATATGTGCGTTACTGAAAAACACATATCATATGAATAAATCATATTAAATGTAATATAAATCATTGTTAATTAACTGTTGTTGTTTTGGTGGCGATGTTGTCATAAACATTTGTTGTCATTCAACATAATTAGCACACCTTAATCTAATCAGAAAATAGACATTTGAAATCCACTGTATTGTAAGAGAACAGTCATTCACCAATCATCTAATACCATTTATAGAATACACAAATAGTTAGGTGTAAAATTATTGTATTTCTTAAATTAATTTAATCGCTGAGTTAAAAAGTATAAGGTTGAGTAAAACATTTTTGGAAAAGTTGTTTTTACTTAAGGGAAATCTTTTGATAAAAATAATAAGCCAATGAAAAAATAATAATTCCGACTCAAGCACACTACAATGATGAATATGCATCCGCTGATTAAGACTTCGAAGAATTCCGTTTATCAATTTGTTGGCTAAAGATCACGCCATTAAAAAAAAACATTCAATGTAAATCATTTTTACGATTTCTAATTACGATTATATTATATTAGGAATTTTAATTATGTTGGATTTTGCAACAACATCAAATAGTCTCACTTGAATAATGTGTATGCAATGGAGCTTATCTCAACAAAAGCATTACTACGAAAACTACTTGTCTGTCTGATTTGTCACAAATATCACTCTCGGTGTTTGAATGTTCAGTTGCGCAACTAAACTGACAAGCAGTTTTCGCAGTATGTAATACTTTTGTTAAGATAAACTCCATTACATGAAAATTATTTATTTAAGACTATTTGATGCTGTCGCAAAATCCGATATAATTAAAATTTCATTTGCATTTAATTCTGCAATCTTTCTCACTTAATTGACAGATCGGAATAGTTGCACATATTTTTTAAATTTAAATAAATGGAGATTTGTTGGTCAACGGGATGAATTGGTAAAATAATCTTTTTAACACATTTTATAAACAAAATGCTGAAGTAGAAGATGGTTTTAAAAGTCACCAAATTGCAATGTGTAGAGCTAGTTTTCGCATAGCGGAACAAATTTTACTGTCGGCCTTGATGGCTATATTGTCTCCCACATGCCGGATATGTGCCATATTAGAGTCTTCGTGATGTAAATGACTATAAACAACTTCAATATGACCAATGAATTTGGAGTAGGAGAGGAAAATTAAACAAAATAGAAGCGTTCACAAAGCCATTAACATTGTCCAAAGCAGCTTGTTTTCTTTTAAAACTGTTAAAAATATTTTTTCCCGCGTATCGTGCCCAACATTGTTATTTATGTAAAATTTTCGATGAAAAAAACTATTGATTAAATTTTGTAATACATATCGTCAGACATTCACTGAAAACTTTAAGTTTTATACCTACATTTTAAAAATCATATCTTCTCTATTATTAACATAAATATTAGCGGTCGGCAAAGTGTAGTCCGCGAGAAAATTTTGGTGGTCCTCAGAGAAATCTGACACTATTTTATGAACTAGGTGCATTTTTAGACGCATTTGATCACTTTTATTTCAATATGTAATATTTAACACAAAAGTCCAGTTAGTGGTCCGCTGGATTAAAATTGTGAATTTAGAGGTCAGTGTGCCCAAAAAGTTTGCCGCTGCCATATATTATATTAGAATCACATGGGGTATTTTTGGTAATACAGTGGAACCTCGATCTACCAGTTTCTCATGCTCCTTTTTTTAGGAGAATAAGGATAGAAAAATTGGGCTAGAAAAGGACTAGTGGTTAGCCAATCGCTCTCGCTTTCCCCGCTGGTTTTAGGACAAATACCCACGCTGTCGAACAGAAATTGATTAATTGATTGAAAAAATGCGGATCGTACATGGACTTGAACCCGTAATATCCACCATAGAAGTACGCCACAGTTTTCAACACATCCAAATTCTGAATGACCACAATTACTCTTTTGCGAGATAATGATAAAAAATATTTAAAATTGAATTTTTTGTTCACTTAAAATGTGTTTTTAAACAAAAAAAAAGGTGAATTTGAAGCATTAAAAATGCCGATAAAAAAGGTGCCGGAACACCGTTCTACTGCTTTACATGAGAAAAAAGCTCTGGTAATACGGTAACAGGCAGGTACTTATATAAATTTAACCAGTTCCCGGAATAGCTGTGATTAGCAATATTATATGAAAAGCTGCAAGATTTAATGTCGTTTGATCCCGTACCGAATAGTATCGGGTACATCTTATTTAAACAATAAGATTTGAGATTTAATTACAGTACATTTAATGCAGTCGATTTTATATAATATGTTAAGTCAATAATTTTAGGTGTAAGGTGTATGTTAAGTTTCTATCAACTGTTGTAAATTCAAGAGAGATTGAAGGATAGTGTATAGAGATCAAGAACAATATTAAAAAATACCTGTTTTGGATGTAGACAAAATGCCTTCATGAAAAAAACTAAATATTCAATTTAAAAATTAAAAACATAGAGTTTTATAGATGGGAGCAATTACAATAGATACATTTCAAAATATGTAGGTGCCATATTCAAGAAAAATTTATATGTGTTAAATTTGTGCGCTTGAACGCCTGAAGATGCCGAAAGGCGAAACCCGGGTCGTTAGTGACAAAATCTGTGGGAGTGTACATAATTTGAATGATTCAAATTTAATATTGAAATTCCACCAAGCACCTTCAGTCGAAATCTTAAAATATTTATATGTAGTAAATACTTTTCCATTAACATTTTCTGTGTGTATTTTCTTAAATAAATCAAAGAATCACAATAAGCACGTTTGTTTATTTCATCGTATGAAGTGGTATGTAGGCAGAAAACATCCGACTTTATTATAAGTATCTATAATAGTGTGTACATGTTACTCCTTCGAATTATCATATCGGGCTTAATATCAACAGGGCGAATCGAGGAAGATAAATACATGTTTTATTAGTTAAAATAAAAAATATATATTAACATTAATGTTGTCTGATTTTTATTATTAAAATAAAACAATGCCATCAATGGCGAACCAAACATTTACAATGAAATAACACGAAGATCCCCCCCCACTCATAACAAAAAATGTAGTACATAACTCATTTTGCTTGGGTGCCAAATACAATCTTGAAAAAATTGCCGTTCAAGTAAAACCATTCATCTGATATACCTATTTTAAATTTGTGTTTCAGTAAGTATGACTAAGGCATTATTTAACGAATTTTGATGTGATTTATTCAAAAAAATAAATAAAGTCATAATGTTGCATAAAAACTGAGTTTGGGTCGTTAAAAATATTAACTTTTAATCAATGCGTATGTTTATCAAGAGAATGGTCTAAATCAGTGTTTCTCAACCTTTTTGGGAGCGTGGCCCCCTTTGAGTGTCTTTATTTTTCTGTGGCCCCCATACCTTTTTTTTTTTAGCTCACCGAGAAATTTAAAATCTCCGATTTGGTATCCTTTTTCCCAGAATATCTCCAAGAACACCTTTTTTTTTTTAGCTCACCGAGGAATTTGAAATCCTCAATTTGCCCGTGGCCCCCCTGAACTGTGTTGTGGCTCCCCAAAACAAAAATAAATCTCTGTGGCCCCCTGGGGGGCCACATGGCCCACCGTTGAGAAACCGTGATCTAAATCAGTGATTCATAAACTTATTATGCTCACGGACCCCTTCATGGAGAAAAATTTGACCACGGACCCCCAAGTCAAATAATTCCCAAGGGTAATAACACCCCCAAATTATTTTTTTCCGGTCACGGACCCCCTGAGCAGTCTCAGGGACCCCTGGGGGTCTGTAGGAACCACTTTGGGAACCACTGGTCTAAATGTTTCACATCGTCGAATTGTTTATAATAAACTGTGACAGGTATCAATTACTTATAAAGGTTGATTTACGCTTTGCGTTTTTTGTTGGAAAACACTTCCAAATTAAGCCAGTTTAATTTGCATTATAGATTTGTTCAGGTTGCGAATTTGCGAATTCTCATAAAAAAATAATTAATTTATTATATCACGTATAATCCACGCCCGGATAATCGAGGGTAAATTGAAATTGAAAAAAAATAATCACGTCATTTTTTAAGGAATTATTCCTTAGCCCAGTGAGTTTGGTCCTGTTGTTTACAAAAGGACGACACGTTTATCCGCAAGATTTGAATTGGATGATTGGAATTAGAGTGATGAATGAAGAGTGAGGAGATGAGTACTACGCGGAGACGGCGGACGCCCAATGTCGGATGACGGATGACGAGCTCATTTTGACTCCAACGCCGTATAGCTATGGGCTATTTACAATCGTGCGTCAAGCCAAATTGGGTTTTAAAAGAAGTATGAATCTGAGATAAGTAAACATTTTAAATGTTAGTGTAATATTAAATTATGTATAATAAATATCAGCATTTAGATACACTAACAATAATATTTAAAATATTTAATACAGTGTGGATTAAAAATAAAATAAGTAGTATTGCTTGAAAAGGAGTATTTTTTAAACACTGTATTTATGTATATATATGATTGTTCACTTTTAGGGTGTTCACTGTCAATACTTGGTGGAAAGGCACTATATTAGTAAAAACACAATATTCCTTTGTACTTCATTCCACTTTATTTAATATGTCAGGACCGGTTTCGCTCATTACGAGCATCGTCAACTGATAAGAAATATAATTTAACAATGCTATTTATACAAAAATGAACAGTTATAAACAACAATTGGCATTGAAAAGAAAATACCAATTACATTAAAAGTGATTCTAAAATAGCACAAAATTAAAATGTTTAACACATCTAACAAATAATTAAAAAGTCATCTCAGATTAATAAATTTAGAATGGGGATTGAAAGTAATTACAAGCATAATTAAAATTATTAAAATTATATTTCTTATCAGTTGACGATGCTCGTAATGAGCGAAACCGGTCCTGACATATTAAATAAAGTGGAATGAAGTACAAAGGAATATTGTGTTTTTACTAATATATGATTGTATTGAAATTACATTACCAGGAAGTCAACCGAGTAAGTACGAACTAAAGCCTACATACATACAAATTAATACTTGTTTTAACTAACTCACGTACGCGTGGAATATGATGACATATAAAATAATAAATCATTTCTCAGTGGCATCACTAATTGTAGGCTGCTTCTACACCTAAGAATAACAAGTAATTAATCATGTCCACGATTTCTCTTAAAAAATATCAGTAACATTTAGTTTGACATTGTCAAAAATGGCGAAATCTAATCTTGGTCTCGTATAAGCTGAAAAAATATATGACTTGGTACATCGTTCTTCGGGCGTTCAAAATATTAAAGTGAACATGTAAACGTCCACTCATGGGTAGTTCCTACAGGCACTCAAATAGGGAAATCTCAAAAAAAATCTTCAGAACCTTCCCCACTATTATGGTATATTGCGAACATTTACTTGTACATTGATATCACAACTTTAACTACCGAAAAACCCCTGGTGTTTGGAGAATAACAACCAAAATTTGCAATGGTTTGTTGCAAGTTATCTTACTGTGGTTATTGAATGTTAGTTTCTTCTCAACATACGTGATAAGAGAGAGTATTTGTCCATTCATCTAATAGGGAACGAAAAACACTTGTGCAATTTTTATTAGACTGTTGTTTTCGTAACACTTATTTGAGAGTTAATTATCTGCAAGAAAGTTTTTCTGAAGAAAACATATAAGCACACCACACAGAGAAGATAAAGACTAGATAGTCTGGTATGCAGTTATTTAATTAAAAACAATTTTTTTATAGAAAGAAAAAGAGAGATTGTATCATAATCCCTAAAACCTACAACCTCTGCAACTGGAAAACAATTAAACAACGGGTAAATTGTGCATCACTGACTTAAGTGATACAACTTTACAAAATATGAAATTTGCTTTTCATCTACTGTCATTTTCTGCAAGTTTGAAGATTTTAGTTGAACACAAATAATTACTTCATTCTATGAACATAACATGTATAAATGTAAGGTGATTTACGGTTTTGTCAATAATTGTTTTTTTTTTTTAAATATGTTTACTTAATAATGACAAATTGTGGCTTTTGACCTTTTTAAAATATGGATTTATTTTTTAACATACATAATTGATTCGAGACAAACTCATCTATACTTGTTATAACATTTCAAACACTACTTTCATTGAACCTATTTCTCTTGTCCGAAATACCCTGATGATGGCATCTTTTCATATGTTATGGGGCGCTTATGGAGCAAGCTCGAATCTCCCTTTCATCGTTGGTTAGTGAATACCCTTAAAAATTGTATGAAAATAAAGGTAACACAGAAAGCTTAATAAAATAATACGTATATGTATTATATTTATCAACAATGAAAAATTTTTCATTCCTTAAATAAAAATCTATATATTAATAGTCGATAATGTCCGTCCGTCCGTCCGTCCGTCTGTCTGTAAATTGTCCCCGATTTCCCCTTCCCCTCCTCCGCCCCAGCCACGCTGTCAACATTTTTTTATTCATACTAAAGAGATACTTTTTTCGTTTGTATATTATGGTCGCGATTTCGCCTTTTCGATGACGTCAAGAAAGACGGTCCCCCTCCCCCCCATCCTGCCCCGCTGTCGTCATTAATTCATTTCTTCATTTTTCTCTGACGTCATGAGTGAATTTTTGAAATCATGACATTTTTATTTTATTATGTGTAAAAACAATTAATTTTCAAAAAATATTCTCTCAAGCTGTGGGATTCGATACCATGCCCCAATTTTCATGCGCGACGTTCGGACACCTAACCACTGCTCCACAAGTCCAGTTGATGGTTACGAAAAAAAAACTCTATTTAAAGTTTTAGTTAACTAATAATGACATCTGTGGGTGAAATCTTGCACTAAACGAATTTGACCGTTCTGCAGCGTTTTGAGAGGCTATATAAGGCTGCTCAATTATATATAATAATTTAATATATAATAATTTAATTAACTATTTATTTATATATATACGAAAAATGGTTGTTAGCAAGCTTAAACATTATTCCAAATATTAAATAATTTACGAGGTCTATTTCTGCTAATACGAAAAATAGTTGTTAGCAAACTTAAACATTATTCCAAAAATTAAGTAAATAACAAGGACTATTTTTGCTACTATGAAAAATGGTTGTTAGCAAACTTAAACATTATTCCAAAAATTAAATAATTTACGAGGTCTATTTCTGCTAATAGGAAAAATAATTGTTAGCAAACTTAAACATTATTCCAAAAATTAAGTAATTTACAAGGACTATTTTTGCTACTATGAAAAATGGTTGTTAGCAAACTTAAACATTATTCCAAAAATTAAATAATTTACGAGGTCTATTTCTGCTAATAGGAAATTAATTGTTAGCAAACTTAAACATTATTCCAAAAATTAAGTAATTTACAAGGACTATTTTTGCTTCTATGAAAAATGGTTGTTAGCAAACTTAAACATTATTCCAAAAATTAAATAATTTACGAGGTCTATTTCTGCTAATAGGAAAAATAATTGTTAGCAAACTTAAACATTATTCCAAAAATTAAGTAATTTACAAGGACTATTTTTGCTACTATGAAAAATAATTGTTAGCAAACTTAAAAATTATACCAAAAATAAAATAATTTACGAAATTTCTGCTTCTAAGAAAAATGGTTGTTAGCAAACTTAAACATTGTTCCAAAAATTAAGTAATTTACAAGGACTATTTTTGCTACTATGAAAAATGGTTGCTAGCAAACTTAAACATTATTCCAAAAATTAAATAATTTACGAGGTCTATTTCTGCTAATAGGAAAAATAATTGTTAGCAAACTTAAACATTATTCCAAAAATTAAGTAATTTACAAGGACTATTTTTGCTACTATGAAAAATAATTGTTAGCAAACTTAAACATTATTCCAAAAATTAAGTAATTTACAAGGACTATTTTTGCTACTATGAAAAATGGTTGTTAGCAAACTTAAACATTATTTCAAAAATTAAATAATTTACGAGGTCTATTTCTGCTAATAGGAAATTAATTGTTAGCAAACTTAAACATTATTCCAAAAATTAAGTAATTTACAAGGACTATTTTTGCTTCTATGAAAAATGGTTGTTAGCAAACTTAAACATTATTCCAAAAATTAAATAATTTACGAGGTATATTTCTGCTAATAGGAAAAATAATTGTTAGCAAACTTAAACATTATTCCAAATATTAAATAATTTACGAAATTTCCGCTAATACGAAAAATAGTTGTTAGCAAACTTAAACATTATTCCAAAAATTAAGTAATTTACAAGGACTATTTTTGCTACTATGAAAAATGGTTGTTAGCAAACTTAAACATTATTCCAAAAATTAAATAATTTACGAGGTCTATTTCTGCTTCTACGAAAAATGGTTGTTAGCAAACTTAAATATTATTTCAAAAATTAAGTAATTTACAAGGACTTTTTTTGTTACTACGAAAAATAGTTAACAAACTTAAACATTATTCCAAAAATTCAATAACTTACGAAATTTCTGCTATTACGAAAAATAGTTGTTGGCAAACTAGAACATGATTCCAAAAATAAATAATTTACAATTTAAATACTGCAGGGCAGGGCTGTCGATATACGCCCCTAGATATATTTCTTTTACTATCAGAATTTCTGGATTATTCAATAAATAGGTTAGTAATTTATTTTTGACGCCTGTAAATTTTCTGACTACTTAAAAATGCAACAAAAATCCCCCCGTTGATGTCAACGGGCTTACAGCTAGTTCACCCTTATTTTATTAAACAACTAATCAATCGGTAAGAAATAATTAACAAACAGTATTTTTAACATATTTATTTGTAAAATTTACATAATATACAATACACAACTTTTTAGAAAAAATCAAGTGTTTTATATTTATACTCTTGTTCAGAAATCTTATGGAATAATTTTCATATCGTTTTCCCCATCTTCTTTTAAAGATGGCCTTTCATCTGACGAGACTCCTTGGGTATCTGACTGTTCCTGTTTCTGAAGCATTTCTATTTCATCATCGAACATATTTAAATCTTTGACGCATTTCCAAACAGCTGCGTCAAAGATTGTACCGATGAGGACAAATGCGGCAGATATATAATTAAGTCGAGTTCTAAGTAAAGCAGAGTTGTACAACCAGCAGTTCCCAGTCTGCGTACAAGTCTTTCCCCATACCAGACAGGTAGAGTCTGAAATAAGTAAAATACAATTAAAAACATTAAAGGAATTTGATTAATTTGAACGACATAAATTGAATATGATTAAACAAGGTTTTAGTATTTTTTAAAAAAGGTCCGGGAAATTCTTGTCAATCTTTTTTTTTCTAATTCATGTCCATTTTTAATGTGGAAGACATGACTATAAGACTGGTAGGAGTAAGCGTACGTGAATGAAAAAATTGAAACCTCGTTGAGGTGACCTATCAATGATAACCAACATCGGTGATTGCAAAAACTGTCACTGATGTATAATTTAATGCCAAAATTGCTTGGAGCTACTTATTGTATATACTTAAATTCTTACCCATTATGTATCCAAAAAATATAGGCGATGGAATATGAGCAAACAGACTGCACGCCATCATACTTATTCCCAATGAAACAGTTTTGTCTCTTTCTTCAACACACCTGAAAATATATTTTAATAATTGTTGAGAAGTATTTATTGTGAAACAAAAGCTTTTCAGTATTAATTTGATCCATGGAATTATCACATGGAAATTCCACAGTCAAAACTCTTGGACGTGGGCGTAGTTACGCAGTTGAAATTATTTTGATTTACATCACACTTAAACATTATTAATTAATACTAACGTTTGAATGGAAAATAAATCTCTGAAATGGTCGCAATATTTTACACACTTTAATATTTGATCATAAAAAAATATCCTTAGTGGAATACCTCATAATACATGGTAAATTTATTTAGTGTTTTAAATTATTACTTTAATCAACTCTCAAATAGAAAATTCAAAATATAAAATTTTTAGCTACCCCAAACGGAATATAAAAATAAAAGAAAAACAAAAGGCACTCGTTAAGAAGAATACTTTGAATATGTCAAAAAACTGCTTTGAAGTTTAATGTTTATTTTTTTATGCGTGATAATTGTATGTAAGTTTTAAAATATCATGCGTAATATATGGAACAAATTGTGTCAGAAGAAACATTATCCAACATTTTTGATATCGAAATTAATTATCGCATGTTATATTTTTCTTGTGGCAATGCTGTACTCTTATATGAGAAGGTTTGCGGTTGAGTTTGAGCATGTAATGATAATGATAAAATAAATCATCTTAAGGAGTGATAATTATCACATAAGAACACTTCTGCGACATATTGATAAAAATAGTACATTTCCAATGTTTCCTGAATGGAGACAAAATAGCCGAGTCTCAACATATGTCAATTACCATTGATTGTGCCATTCAATCAATTTAATAAGCGATCAGCGAAGAACTCTTCAATTTTTTTTAAATAATAATAATCATCATGTAAGTATCATTATTTGTTTTAAAATGCCATAATCACCTGACAGATACCAAAAAATTGGTAACTCTTCCCATGGCGCCAAATAATTTCAGAAAGCAAACAATTCCCAAGAATAAATAAAAGTGATTCTGGCAGTCGACATTGCATGGTCCTGATGTAGCCGACCCACCGATCAAAGAAGGCATTTCAGTAGTCGTAAATTCTTCGAGGAGTTCTGGTGGAAAGGTCTGATTGAATGGCTCTATGCAGGAACAGTTTGTGTAAACCTAAAAGATGTGGATAGTATTATGATACACTTAAGCTATAGTGATACAGCACTTTATTATATGCACTACATTCCTTCAATTGTATTGGAAAAAGAGCAGTTTCACTCAGGTAGTGAGCAATATGTTTGTACTAGGGTATCTAATCTCGGAGCCTTTTTTCAATCCCGGGATTTCGGGATTGATAAATTTTCAATCCCGAGATCTCGGGATTCCGGGATTGAGGAATTTGCATTCATTTGAATTCACCGAGGAATTTGAAATTCTCGTTTCCCTATACTTTTTCCTTAGATTATCTGCAAACACCTCGTTTTTTTTTTTTATTTAGCTCACCGAGGAATTTAAAATCGCCGATTTGGTATACTTTTTCCCAGGATTATCTCAAAACCTCGTTTTTCACCAAGCTCACCAAGGAATTTGGTATCCAAAATTTAACAATTTCGTCTCACTTTTCGGGATTTACACAAAATTTCTCAATCCCGAAATCCCGGGATCACGACCATGTCAATCCCGGGATTGGATGCCCTAGTTTGTACCAAGGATTAAGAACAACCTATAAAGTGACACATGATTAAATATTGCACTCAGGCCTCTTCAACTGGATGCGTTTCGTACTAGAATATATGTGTATCTTAACTTTTTAGCTTATTTGAGAATATTCTTATTTGCCATATCGGGTGCCTCTTGGTGAAAGATTCCGATTGCAAAATTAAGTGTCAGTCAATTGATCTTTAAAAGTGGATTTTGAAAGCAACCAAGAATTAATAACTTTTAGTGTTTTCACTGTCAATACTTGGTAGAAAGGCAATATGTTTATAAAATAAAATACTCCTTTGTACTAATTTCAAATTTATTTGTAAAAAAAATCTGATGACGCAGTTTCTTCAGTTTCTTTCAGTTTTTTAATATTAAAACACTCGAGTACTGAAACGTCAAACATAAGATTGAAGACCGATGTGGTACAAAGTGACCTCAGATAAATTTACCTAATATTTAAATTGCATTGATAGAGGTACCATTGTAGATTACAATAAATACTAGCTAGATATCATTGGTATTTAGAGAATTGTTTAAATAAGAAGAATTTTTCAATACGAATGCACCCAATAGATACCCGAAGGTTAAACATTATTGAACTATACTTTTTATTTTATCTTTTAAGAAGATTAAATTCACTCCCGAAATAGAGCATATGAATTTATAATGGATCATGTCAACAGATGTTCTGCGAAAATTGATTGTTTCTTAGATGCTCAACCATATTTTTTACAGACAGTAATGATATAAGGGTATGCCTAATAAAGGACTTGTAGTTGGCTAATCACCCTCGTTTCGTCTTGCTTTTTGGGATGGACAAGTAAGAGGGCATTAAGATATCGCATGCATTTATGCATTAATCGAAAACAATGTTATATTAATGAAACTGTACATACTGGGATTTGAACCGGTGAAGTTTGAACGGTGGATTGTCTGAAGCATGGCTGCAATCTTACGTACTTAAATTTGTGAAATAAGTGTGTATAATATAACTCAAAAGGACGTGGTTGTTCTTTTACCTTTTTTCGAATGTCGATGGCATATTGTTGGGTACAACCGGCATGGCAAGCCGATATAAATGTCTCATTATGACCAACAGAACAAACTGGAGAGAACTTCACATAGTCGCATTTGCAATCTGCATTGCAAGTAAGAGAGATGTCCAAACTGTAAGGTATTTAAGAATCAATACCATAAAATATTTGAAACAATGTATTCTTTTAAACTTCACTAACATAAATGCATTTGAATTTATAATATGTTGTGCCCGAGCACGATTTCAAAAAGAAATTATCAATAAAAATTTACATTATGAACTATAATATTGTATAACAACGGCTCGGAGCATACATGCACAACCTTTATCTTCTAGTGGGCCGTACACAAATAAATTATGATGGGTTCGGGCCGCAAAGAAAATAAATAATCTAAGGTACGCTAATTCTCTTTTACAAGGGGGATAAGTTTCAAAATTCAAAAGTTAATGTGATCTTGGTCTTTGTCATTTTTAAACTATTTTTTTATAATTTGTAGTACTAAGCCACACAATCAAATCCAATTTTTCATCAGTAAGCCTGTTTCTATGAACCGCTTTATTATCTTTCTTTAAAGATAAAACTTGCTTCAGATGAAAAAATATTTATTATGTTAATTTTGAGAAAAACATTTGAGGGCCGCCACAAAATTTAAAAAGGGCCATTTGCGGGTTGTGCATCACTGCGCTAGAGCATACTAGCATGGTACTTTAGTTCGTAGTCTATGAAAGTAGCTAAGCGTCTCGTAAAATAGTCGAAATTTCCGGTTTTAAATCTTCAGCATTCGTATTTTATTAAAAAAAATCATTTTCAAAAATATTATGAATCTAATAAAATCGTTATCACCAACATTGTTCAATTGATTTAGTTTTTGGCAATTAATTTGATTTTTACTAAAATTTTTATTTAAGATAAAAAAATAATCCATTTATAATAAACTAAGACTATAAATCTATGTATCTTACTTTCCATTTTCCACCATCGGCAACTGTTCGTCTACCGCTGAACACCCAAGAAACGAATATCCGATGACTCCAGCCACGGTGATCAATCCAACCATGACGTTCCACGCAGCCATATACCTGGCTCTCGGTTTATATCGCTGGACTATGATACCGGAAGCCAGGACTCCTACAGCGGAGAAAACCAGACCCACTGTTCCAGTTACAAGACTGGAAACAGAGGCTGACTTTCTGTATTGAGTTTCAATGTATTTGGGAAGGAACACCCAGAACGGGATGTAGCCGAAGAGGTAGAATATTGAAGCGAGTTGGTTATAGTTGTAAGTGGAGTTTTTCATAAGTCTTTTCACTGTAACCATCATATCTAAAAACAATATAAATTATGCATAATAAACTACTGATAAACACAAGAAGTGAAATACAAATAGTAAAGTGGAGAATATTGTTTATTATTTACTAAGCAAGTGATAAATTAACTGCCGAATCTATCGTAAATTAAAATTTTCTAATCCCTATTTAAAAGTAACTTTTTTGCGCTATCGGAATACACCCAATTCTTTTTAAAACGTGTGATAATACAGGGTTTTAAAATAACATGGTATATTAAAAATATCAAATACTTTATTTTTAATCGAATTATTTGTTCTGGCACGATTCCCAGAATAATAATAAAAAAACAAATGATAGATTTCCGAATAATAAGAAATTCAATAGCACATGAGATTAGATGTGTCAAGACATTTCTACCATTCAAAAAGATTAACCTCTAGTCCCTCATAAACGTGAGCGTATGTGATCAAGTAGCCATAAACAGTATTCTTTATGAAGATTTTTTTACTGGATTTTCATAATTCCTTTTTTAAACGATTTTATTTGCTACAATGTTGTTATTTTTTCAAATAATATGGTTTTTTAATTAAGAGAACCAATCTTTAATTTTTCTATGTTCTATCATTTTTTTACACGCGGTGATTAGCGAAACGTATTTGCTGTGTAAAAAAGAGTTGAGTGTAATTGATAATGTAAATACTATGACAATATATCGCAACACTAAATTGAATACAGGCTGATTTGAAATGATCTGGTTTGAAAATGTAGGAATGTTGTTCAATATCACTCAAAGGACGTAATTGAAGTATTACTCATTTTGTAGTAGTGTCCATTTGAAGAACGGTAATAATATGTTTTTAAACTATGTATACTTGACCAGATTTCTACCGTCAACCTTTAATTTTCTCTACGAATCGATCTTCCGAAAAATATAATTATATTTATTTATGGTTGTTGCCCTTAACAACAATTGTAATCTTTCCTATTGATTTCTTCTAGATTTTTCGACACCTTTTGATTCTTCACTGCATATCAATGGTACGTGCATCGTATTTTATTACATGTGTCATAGAAACAGTGAACAGTCTTCAAGTCTTATTTGTTTTTACACAAAATAAGTACGAGTAAAATAAACTACAGTGCGAGGTTACCAAATGAATTCTGATTATTTTTGTCGACATGACATTGACATCATCTGCCAAATACTGTATGACGTGAAAAGCTATACAAATGTAAAAGCCATAAATGAAAGAGTTTTAAATCCTAATTATAAATTTAAATGGTATTTGTTATGATTTTGTGGTGTTTGAAAAGTGTTCATAGATCCAACAAGATTTCTGTGATTGTATCTTAATAATGCATACTTTACCTTTGCATATTAATATAAACCTTAAAAACAAAATAAATATGTCCTAAGTAAGAACTAGAAACAGAATCAATAGAAATGGTCGAGAAAGTCATATTCACAACTTATTATTACAGTAAAAATTAAAATAATTCAACCTGCAAATGATGGATTTGACGAGGTTTCATCTTTCTTGCTTTCTTTACTCTTTTTGAGGAATAATTCTTTTCGAGCAGCGGCTCTTGGCAATGTTTTCGGAAAAAGTGCGACGAGTGTGGCCATAAACAATATCAAGAATCCTAAGATGAGCCAACCAACCCACCAAGCTCCAATCCACCGAGGGTCTGTGTTGTCAATCGTCGGAGTCAGATTTGGTGCTATGTAAATCTTCAGGAATATTGAAACCATGGAGTAACCAGCAGTAGGGCCCAATGTTGCAATGAAATATGTGAAACCTGAAAATTATTTGATGTGGATTTAATGAAAACATGCTAATTAAATAAATACTAGAGGAAGAATGAGTAATGTTAAAAGAGCATTAACAAAACTTATATCTTTATCACTTTTAGGGTGTTCACTGTCAATACTTGGTGGAAATGCAGCATATTAATAAAAGCACAACATTCTTTTGTACTTTATTCCACTTTATTTAATAGGTCAGGACCGGTTTCGGTCATTGCGAGCATTGTCAACTGATGATAGATTTTTATTTTCAATAGTAAAATACAAATCATTATTCCAAATTTTTAAATATATGTTGTGGTGTGAGGCAATATTAAAATTCACCAATAAATGTTAAAAAAAATCGATTTTTGGCGGGAAAAAAATAATGCATAATCCTTCACATTCCTACATGCTAATCATTTCACATCTGTGCCCTTACAGTTATCAGTGTACAAAATATGTTTTAACACTTACCCGCCCTTTGACGGATGGTAAAAACCCATGACGTATATTTAAAAAAATCATTTTTTTCATTTGGTTTCTAAAGGGCTAGCAACATATCTGAAGTATTTTTTAGCACCGTAAGAGAAGTGTGAAAGGATTATGCATTATTTTTTTCCTGATGAAAATCGAATTTTTTAACATTTATTGGTGAATTTTAATATTGCCTCACACCACAACATATATTTAAAAATTTGGAATAATGATTTGTATTTTACTATTGAAAATAAAAATCTATGTTAAAATCGACTTCAGTTTAAAAAAAATGTACTTTCGTAGTACAGTATGCATTTAAGGATTAAGGCTAAAGATATTATCAGTTGACAATGCTCGCAATGCTTAACAACCGTAAGAGAAGTGTTAGTACATGTATACTGATTGTTTGCGATAACATAACTGTTAAAAATATTTTTACTCAGTAAAATTTTGGAATTTATGTGTGTATTTGTGGTAAAAACCATACATTTTTATACAAATTTGAAAAAAAGGGTTAAATTACTTATGAGAGCTGGAGATTTAGATTTTTTGATGTTGTCATCCATGTAGGCGTAACCAAGACTGTAGAAGAGAGTTCCACCCATTCCAGAGATAAGTTGTGCTATAAACCATATGGCGCTTGGTACAATGTTTCTTTCACCAAGCACGCACTCATCGTTTCCTGAAAGTTATAATTAATTTAAACATTTAAAATTGTTATCTTTTGTATGCAATGTATTACAAGAATTGTGTGATTTCAAAACAGTGGCAAAAAAATCGACCGAGGTAAATGACATTGGGGCACTGAATCTTACATACAAAAAGCTACATTTAAAAAATCTAATTTGATTTGTTTGATGATTGAACGTAAAACTTCTAATTGGTTAAAGGCGATTCGTCATCACTACAAGGAAGACATAAAGGCTTAAGAAATAATCTCATAAAACAAAAGTACTTCAATATAAAAAAGATTAAGAAAAAAAGTTGAATTCATCACTAAAAATTGATAATAAAGATTTTTAAAATTTTTACTAGTAGGAAGAGACATATCTCATTTAATTTCGAGTTCGGACTTTTATTTTTTGGACAGTTAATTTTACAGTGCAGTTTTTCATCGTGGTTAATAAGTTCTTGTAGTATAATGTTTTAACTCTAATTTACATTTTAAAAAAATATATATGTAGGCTGTTAATTAAAAATATATAGAAAATTTGCTATTTTTCAAAAGTAGTTACTTAAAATATGTATATTTATGATGAAAATTTACATGTAAAATTAACAAAAGATTTTTTGATCCATTATATAAAGTATTACTTCAAGTAGTTTACCTTCTGACCCGCAAAGATGTTTGTTCGTGACACCTGTTTCGTTGTGCGTGGAATTATTGTAGTAGTCATCACTATATTCTACCGTTAATTGGAGAGCATCCTCACCAGGGCCATAGATCAGATGAGGAAGAGCGTTGAGGAAGCAGAACGTCGCGACACAATACATTCCAATTGCTATCCATCTCGGTCTGTGACCTCGCCCTGCATAGTAACTGAGAAGTACTGCTGACAGGAGTTGAGTTATATCGTTTCCAACGCTGATAATACCTTAAATGTTTTGTAAGCAGTCCAATAAGTTATAAGAGAATTATCCTTGTTTTCTTTGACGAATGTACATATATATACACATGAACTAGAAGGAAAAATATTTTTGATGAAATAATATAATATTATATGCAGTGTCTTTCAAATTATACCAAATACCGTTGGTGTAAAAATTTATACATACGAATTTTTACATTCACCTGTTTATATTGAATGGGAATAATGCCTGATATTTGGGATTCTGAAAAAGTCGCCTGGACCTAATCCGATATGACATTACTGCCTCGGCAAAGCTGTCAAATGCAAAACCACCCGTGAAAAATAAATAACACAAATAGTTGTTTAATTTTTTGAACTGACTATCGATATTAATTTACCTGCGATAATAATTAGCAAAATTTGAAACAAAATGGTATTATGTGTCAATTTTTAATATTGTTGATTAAATTATTATTCGGATGGAATAGTTAAAAAAAACAGCATGATTACATTTTACACCCTCTGAGGTGTGGTTGGTAACAACGTTGCCGTAGTGAGCTTTAAGATGGTCTGGGTTAAAGTACCAGTAAGGTCCATATTAATTTTGAGATTTTGAGCATGGATGTTATCTTATCTTCGAGTTAATCTTGAGTTATTAAGTATTATATTTAATATTTAAAACATACCAAGCGGCCAATCTCAGGATTGAAAAAACGCCAACCCCGAGATCAGAAAGGGGGTGAAATTACATGCCTTATTACTAATTTAAAATATTTAAGAAGGTTAACATACTATTGATATTTGATTGAAAATAATATTTGTTTTTACTTGTACGTATGGTTTTGTTTGTTATTTAAAATCTATTAATAAAAAAATGTCTCGTTAGGTCAGCGATTTCCAAACTGGGAGGCGCGCCTCCCTGGGGAGGCATGGACTATTGCAAAGGGAGGCGCAAACAGTCCAACAATATCTGTCATTACATTGCAAAACCGAGCCCGTGAAAAATAAATAACACAAATGGTTGTTTAATTTTTCGAACTGACTATCGATATTAATTTACCTGCGATAATAATTAGCAACATTTGAAACTAGAATGGTTATTATTAAAATATTTTCAATATTTAAGGGATAAGAACATAATTTTTACTCACCTGTAGTCTTACTAGGAATCTTAAACCGTTTCTCCATTGTCGTAATAGTTCCACTAAAGTACGCAAATGTAGAAGAGAAAAACGTTCCTGATATAGCGTAGATGAAAACAAACGTCTTTTTAGTCGCAAAATTCTGCAATAGAGATCCTCGAAAAATTCCGATTCCGCATTTCGTTTCTTCAGTCAATTCCATATCCTTGTAAAAATCGTCCAGTTCCTCCTCGAACTTATCTCTTAGCAGCACCTTTTCTTTTTCATCCTCCGAGTGTCTGCCTCCATTATTCACGTTCGACAAACCTTTGTCGATTTTGTTTGCCATTTTCTTTACTAGTTGTCAATATATAATAAATAAAATTATAACTTTTTTTAGCTACTAGAACAATAGCTGATTTTTGAACTTAGAAACGACAATATATTTACTATTTGCACCTATAGTTTTTAATTTTCTTATGG
This sequence comes from Himalopsyche anomala, assembly GCA_031772345.1. NCBI lineage: Eukaryota > Metazoa > Arthropoda > Insecta > Trichoptera > Rhyacophilidae > Himalopsyche > Himalopsyche anomala. The sequence goes on from CM062821.1 coordinate 32,573,184, forward strand.
TTACTGTTGGGTTTTTTATCACTTTACTATTTATGTAACTTTTTTCGATTAGTTACAGAAGAATGCTACTTTTCAACTGCTTCTTCGTACAATGAATCTGTTTTATTTGTATTGGTTTTGTTGAAAGATTCTTCGCTATTTATTTTTGTCGATAAACTGATCCCACGTGTGTTTTAAATATAGACCACTTTTGTTTACCGCATAGTTGTTTACCGGCGGCTTCATCTCACGGATTTGTCGTCATTGATAACTGATATAAAAAATAGAACAGTTAGTTGAAAATTATTACTAGTTATAAAAATAATAAATTCTATAGATTCAGCGGTAAATTAACTTTTGTATTTCAATATCAAATCTAGTAATACCTTTTATATTAAATAGCAAGCGTTGAAAAGTAGTTTCACGGCTATTTTTTTTTTATTAATAATATTTTTGTTTAACTTACCTTACCTTAACAATACTCGACTTCAATATAAAATAAACTGTTATAGCTTATTCATTCTTTTTTTTGTAAACACATTATTATTCATTATCCAAGATAAAATCACGTTAAAGTTTGTCGTGGTCTAGTCCATTAGAGCTCTACGATTTTTGTAGCTGTGTCTTTTTCACAACGATCTTTTCACAAAATGATGTTTTGGGCAGAGCTGCAGCAATGATTTAAGCATTCGTGACAATTATTAAATATGGCGTCCTTTTATGTTCAACGCCCAACGGCGCCCCTCATAGCTTCACGCTCTTGACAAATGTCCCTTTGCATAAATGCTCAAAACGTAAGAAATGTAAAGCGTATTTTCTCTTGAAAGGTTATAAAAGATTGTTAATACGTTGAATTGGAAAGAAAAAAAAATAACGGCTGGATTTGAAATTAGATTTCGAATACTTTTAAAAAGTGCAACTTTATTAGATTTCTTAGGGTTTAAGAAACTTTGTGATCGATTTATATATTTTTATTTTCAAGCCCGGTATTTAAATATAAAATCAATGATAATAAATTATTTTGTTTTTCACACACCATCTTTTGATAACTTTAACAAACGTCATAGAAATAACACTATGGTGTAAACTTCTTTGTCGTAGAAATTTCACGAATTTTCTTCGTTGCTTTATGAAAATGGCAAGAGATGTCATTAACGTCACTTATCTAAGATAATAGATATTTATTAATTCCGTAAAAATATTTAGATACGAAAATAATTATTAATTTTTGTTTAAATTACGATTGCTTAAAATCGTGTTTAATAAGTGATATTTAACCGTATAAAGTTAATAGAAAACTTTTAAGAGATTGATATCTTTGAATCTTAAATACAAATATATTTTTAAGTGAACACAGATATATACAAAGTATATGTTTATAAATTATTTATAATGATATAAAAGTATAACCAGTTTGTGTGTCAAAAAAAATCAAACAACCTTTTTAATATTGACAAAATAAACATAAAAAGTATTTTTAAATTGATGTTTTTGACGTTGTTGCTTTACCTTAGAAGTTATCTGGATGCGATGTAGGTTTATGCTTTATAACCATAATTAAATATATCCTTTAAAATAGATTTTAAATGAAATTTTGGTATTTTAAATGATTTTTAATTAATTGTAAACTGATTTATATTAGTTTGTTTGTAACTAATGCATAAATCGATAAAAAAAATCATACGTATTTGATTAACACTCACATCAAACAATATCGTTTGTTTGTTTCTATAGAAAAATATTTAATGTTATTTATCTTGGATTTAGTAACACTAAACTTTTTATAATGCATGTCTTATTAAGCCGCCAAAGACATAGTTTATTAAAGCATGTGCTTTAGCACGCGTTCATTGAATACTGAGGTCTGACTTGTTGCTGTTTCTTATATAAAGTGTTTCTAATTAAATAAATTTCTACCTCACTGGAACACGATCAAGAAGACGAAGAGGAGATTCGCGAGTGTGAAAAATTGTCCTAAACATTCTGAAGCTTTTCACTGTTGAGGTTTGTTAAAAATCGATGTCTTTTTTACCAGAAATACTTATATAAATTAGGTATGTTTTCCATTAAAATTTTCTGTGTATTTGGTCTCATAATACAAAAAATACATAAATTAAGTAATCACAATAAACACGTTTGTTTATTTCATCGAATAATTGGAGAAGTGGTATGTAGGCGGATGGTATGTACATGTTGCTTCTTAGAATTATCATAACCATTAGGCTTAATATCAACAGGGCGAATTAAGGATGGTAAACATATTTTTATTAGTTTGAAATAAATCATATTAAGATTATCATTATCTAGTTTTTATGATCAAACTTTTAAATAACCATGTCGTTTTTAGCAGATACTACAATATATTCAAATATGTATATTAAATAGAAACGAGGCATTCAAAAATATTAAATTAAATCAAGGGCAAAAAAAATATTACTTTAATGAATGTCAATAACATACCATGACAAAATCTCAAACAGGTGATAATATTACTAAAATTACAGAAACAGAGATCCGTGTGTTCGTGGAGTTTTTTTAATGCCATAATAGCTGTTTAGAAAATAAAAAAAATATCAGAGATGGAATTTAAGGATTTACTTTGCCTAATTGCCTTAAAATAATTCCCTCATCTAAGCAACATCCTGACCACATGACTCTCTTCATCACAGTAAGTTGGATCGTTGACTTCCGAGAGAATTGGGCAACAAACTAGCTCTGACATTTTACTGACGCTAGTAGTCAACGGTAGATTAGAGTTATTAATTTCGGAATAATTGTCTCATATGACTAAATGTAAAAACGCGGGGCGAAAATATTTATCTAAAACTGAATGTACTATATAATATAAAGTAAATTTAAGCTGGCCGAAAATTATATAATTATAACTATATAAAATTAAAGTTTATAATATACTTTTTGATTGTTGATTGAGTTTTCATTTTTAATATAA
>CM062821.1:32576212-32602741 GCA_031772345.1 Himalopsyche anomala
CCTTGCCTGTCTCTTCTTCCAACCGGATGGATACCGGCGTCGTGGAAGGCCACTGATGACCATCCACAGGATGTACTCAGCGGAGTTGCGGAACGCTGGGATGACCTGGGAGGAAGCAAGGAGACTGGCTGGGGATAGAGAGTCATGGAGGAACTTCGTGGTGACCATATGCTCCGTATAGGGAGCGGATATGGAATAAAAAAAAATGCCTTAAAATAATTCCCTCATCTAAGCAACATCCTGACCACATGACTCTCTTCATCACAGTAAGTTGGATCGTTGACTTCCGAGAGAATTGGGAAACAAACTAGCTCTGACATTTTACTGACGCTAGTAGTCAACGGTAGATTAGAGTTATTAATTTCGGAATAATTGTCTCATATGACTAAATGTAAAAACGCGGGGCGAAAATATTTATCTAAAACTGAATGTACTATATAATATAAAGTAAATTTAAGCTGGCCGAAAATTATATAATTATAACTATATAAAATTAAAGTTTATAATATACTTTTTGATTGTTGATTGAGTTTTCATTTTTAATATAAACCTGTCTCATCCGCATTATGGATTTGTTTGGGTTTCAAATTTTCTAATTTGCGTAATCTCATTAAAAATATAATGAATTTATTTCATCACGTATAATCCGCACCCTATCCGGGTATATACATACATACATCGAGAGTACACTGTAATTTAAAAAAATAAGCGAGTCAATTTTTAAAAAAATATTTCCTTAGCCCGATGAATTTGGTCCAGTTGTTTACAAAAGGACGACGCGGTTACCCGCAAGATTTGAATTGGATGATTGGAATTAGAGTGATGAATGAAGAGTGAGGAGATGAGTACTACGCGGAGACGGCGGACGCCCAATATCAGATGACGAGCTCATTTTGACTACAACTATTTATCATTGTGCGTCAAACCAAATAGAATTTTTAAAAAAAGTATGAATCTAAGATATACATTCTAAATACATCGCTTTACCCACATATTTAGGTACACGAACAATATTATCAATGTTTTAAAAAAATATGTATTAAAAAAGATCAGTTTGAAAAGAGATTTTTCGGAAACTTGTTATTCATTTATTTATATATTTATATATTGGCATCACAAAAAATATAAGTTTATAGAAAAATAAAGATTAAACAACTGTAAAAATACACAGAAAAAGATTGTATTTATCAATGTTAAAATTAAATTTGTTTCGTCTTTCCCATCCCATCATATTATTCAAATCAGACTAAAAACGTTGAATATCATCCAATGTGACAACTTTCAAATCATCGGCAAATAGCAAGAACATATAATTTTTATTTACGTTTCGGTACTATGTAATATGTTAATATCTAATAAAAATAATAAAAGATTTTTAGTCCTTTTTCCACTTAAAATTTATTTGATCAGGTCCGGTTTCGCTCCTCTCGAGCATTATCAACTGTTAATATCTAAATCTTTAAGTTCGCATGTAAAATAATTATTTTCATTATTAAAATACAAAGTCGAAATGATCGAATTGGAACATCATTTCATATAAAATAATATGAAAAAAATATGTTGATCAAACTTCAATTGAAGTTTTATAATAAATGAAAATATGCTATCTTATCTGCGGTAGACTTTGCATAAAGTGAAGTATTAATTATGAACATTACATTAGAGCTTTGAAAGTTTCCTCTTGATATTTCAACAGTCAACACTACTAGTCTGACCCGAATGCATTTTCCATCGTTTTTACAAAACTAATCCAGGGTTACCACAGAATATTTTACTTTGTCATCAAATATATTCCTTATAATACTTTCAGCTATTAAAACTTCGAGTAATGTATTTTATAAAAAGGTTTTTAATATTAGCAATAAAAGAAACTGTAGTAGGGATAGCAATACCGGACATTGGAAAAAATGTTGTCTGGCCTACACTCTTTTAACAACATCAATATAATATGATGTCATATCTATAAAAAACATAGTTTTGTTTTGTACTAAAATCGGTTCCAATTTCGTTCATCGTCTGAGTATATTTAACTAGCTAAGTGATACAATCAAACAGGGATTTGTATACATTGTATACAACTATTCTATTTATAATTTCATCAGAACATATTAAACAACAATTCTTTTATAATTTTAGTTATTTTTTATCTATTTAAAATAAAAAAAACTACTATCGATAGTAAAAACCTTCGATATAGTATATACCAGGGGTGGGGAACTTTTTCATATCTAAAGGCCACATTCATTTATTTGATTCAACACAAGGCCACAGTAAATAAAACGTTGACATCCCCACCTTTTTTTGATTATGCTCTTTTTCCAAACGCTTTCGTATAATTTTTTGATCAAAGTGAATATTTTGATTAAGTCAAAAGGCTGCATCAGAGTAGCCAAAAGGCCGCAGGTTCCCCTCCACTGTATAAACCTTTTGGTAAGTCAAATTTATTTACTACAAATAAGGTTATCATCAAAGTAACACTTCTAAAAAATAGTGAAAACATCGAGTTAAATTAAATATATTATTTCCAAAAAAATCTGGTGGAAATAGTGAGATGGTATTAAGATTTACGTTGTCAAATTATCAGAGAATATATTCATCCATATGTCGAATTAAATGTGTTCATCCATAGTTTTGATGTGTTGACCCTTAACTACCCTCCTCCACATCCCTTCATTGCACACTTGATACTATATCTAAACGGGTGGCTATCCAAAAGCTTAATTTCATTAATAAACTCGTTATTCGGACAGCCGCAAGTGTAGAACTGCCAAGAAGCAACGTATACATAAAATGTTACTAACATATTTGTGCCGTTTAAAATCAAAACTCACATTTTGAATTTTTAACATTTTTGAGTTAATGCCAGTATGCCAAATAAATTTAAATACATGTATGCAAAAAAAATGTGTTTTAAAAAATACTTTAAACAATGTTAACTCTCGCGGCTCGGAGACTAGAAAAATACTTCTCTGCCGATGGGGGTCTTTTAGGGACCCCAGTGGTTTCCGCATTATTGGCCCTATTCTTATGAATTTCAAAAAAATAAATAGTCTAAAGGCTTTAAAATATCTCTCGGCATCATTCCTCATACGTTTTTTTATGGAAATTCGTGGTTTTTTAATAAATAATCATATTTTAAGTTGCGCGTAAAATATACGCCATTTCAGTGCAAATGTTAATGTGCTACTGGCACGCTTTGCTTAGCGGCGTTCAGCCTAGTTATCTTACGAACGATCGCTGATAAGCGGGCGCTTATCTCTTATCTTATAGTATTTATATAAACTACAAAAGGTCCAAAAAACTATGATATAAGAATACCTTAATTATAAACATTGTATCACCCATATTAAAATAGATATTTAAAAAAATGTGGGTATTGGGGTCGCATTTCTTGAGCTTAGAACCGGAAAAGTTAAAACCAATGCCAAAGATCACCATTAGTGTCGAGCTTACAATTTAAAACTAATAAAATGAGATGTTAAAATTGACCAATCGGCATCGGCGAGCTGTATTTTTCATAGTTTAATGGTATATTTTTTATTTGAAAAAGTCTTACTTTTCACTCGGCATAAATGTTTTGCCGCCTGTATCGAGTTGTCAACGTCGTTGGCTTCGGCTGCGTAGCACTAATAATGATCACTAACTGTGCATAATCTAGTATTTTACTTACTAACAAAATGCCGAGTAAATAATCCTGAAATTCTCAAAACTATTAATTTACATGCTCCCAATTTATTCTTACGTGGGCGAAACTATGAGGAAAAACTTTTGTTCCTAACAACTTATACCTCGCTTAGGAGATACTAGTCACCAGTTCCAAGGGCCGTTCGATTGATCAATTCATTGCCTAGAGAAGTTGATATTTTTAGTGACAGTATTTGTTAAATTTTACTATTTTATTTCTTGATTTTGATGTATAATGTTAGTTTTTTTAAAAATATTTTGTCTCATTATATTTGTCAAGTACATGGCGAATTGGCGTCAGCTGTTATGTCATTTACTGTAATTTTAATTTTTAAACAATAAATAAAATAGGCTAAATTTGTGTGCAAAATTTTACGCTGTAAAATGATATTTAACTCAAAATCGCATGATTCTTTTCGCAACAGGTATAAAATGTAGCAATTTTTATCTAGTTTTATATTTAGATGTATCAATACTTTTTTGGCGCAGTGTATAACAAAGTTGATCGTCGGTCCGACAAGTGCGGACAATATTTGCAAAAGCCGCGCGTCAAGCTCCAGCGGGTTCAAAGCGGCTCAAATGAAACTGCGCCCCTCTCCGTCCACAGTTATGAGTACGTCCCTGCCCACTTGATACTCCGATTATATAAATAGCAAAAAGTTGACCGCAAAAGAGCTTAAACTCATATATAATTGAAGTTAGAATTAGTTAATCACAGCTCGTCGTGAATATAATATATCAACTAGATGTGAGTTAAATACAAAGAATGACAGTGTTCCGGGATTCCGCTTTGCGATGTGATGCTTGAGTAAAATCTGGAAATTGTCATGTTTAATCTTTTTTCTATCAAAATAATAATTATGTATTTGGATTAAAGAGTATTTAGAGTATATAAAGACGTAGTAGTAGCAGACTTCAAAGTAGTATTTTTTAAACATTTAAACTTATAACGATTACCCAAGACTGAACGTCCATAAAAAAGTAGATACTTGCGTCTGTTGTTTATATTATGTATTTGAAAACCATAATAAATATTTATTTCTTAAATCCAAGTCCGCTCCTAATGTGGAGCATATGGCCTCCTACTGGAGGTATTTCAACAGAAGTTTTTTCTACGAGAACTGTTTGTCGCTCAACCTCACTTTTTTTAAAGTGAGTAGGGATAAGAATAGGACAGGACTTGTGTTTGGCTAATCGCTATTGCTACACCCAGTTGTTAAAAGATCAGAAGGGTGGGAGGAGAGGAGATCATGTGAATGGACATCACAAACACCCAATCTTCAATCACAACTTTGAATTGAATAATTCTCAAATTCACTGTGATCTGACCAGAAATCAAACCCAGACCTGCGTGATCAGTAGAGTAAGTTCTAACCAACTGGGCTACAGCAGGCGACTCTTGCGACTCTTTTTTTTCTTGTATGACGCGAAAGTCCGGAGTGAGCATTGGCCGCTTCAGTTTATCTACTGCACTCTACTCGGCCTTCCGCCTTCTTACGCGAGTCTCTGATCTCCTACTCTTGCAAGTGCTATGACCCCATTCATCCAACGAAGTCAGGATCTTCCAACACTCCGTCATCCTTCAGATGTATAAAATGTGAGATATTTTGTAATTGTTCACTCATCCATGGGCGGTGGGCTTCCAATACGTTAACAATGGGCTCCTTTCATATCAAAGCAATTCTCGGTGTTTTGAGGAACCAGTGAGTTTTTTATCACTCCGATGGAATTATATGCAATACTTAAATAAGCAACCGATTGTTACTTAATAGATTTATAATATGTAACAATATGCAATTTACCGTAAAATTATTAATGTAAATGGCCGAAGATGTACTACTGTGTATACTGAAGCTATCCTAGATAACATATAAATCAGAAAATGCAGTTATGTATTAATTTGATCTGAGAATATTGTTTTCTCTCAAATTAACAAGGGGCTCGCCGGCCATACTAAAAAATAGCAAAAGGCTCGCGTGAGCCCTCCGAGGCCCCTCTAGCCCACCCCTGAGTGTAGGCTTAGACCAGTTTTAACAAATATGGCAATGTCTGATTCACCTTAGAGGTTATTAGGATTATCGATGTGATGATATCACCAGATACCACCCTCACAAAAAATGAATGAGTGTGAGGAAATATTTTTAGCGTCGGTTTTGTGACTGCCATGTATTTAGTTTAATCATAGCTACTCATGGAAATATTGAGTAAATGGGCGCCCAGCACTAAAGACCGAAAAAAAAATATCACATTTAGTAAAGTGATATAAAGACTCTCTACTAGGGCTTATACAAAAACCTACTTTTGAAAAAAGCCGGTATTCGAATGTCAATACAAAAAATGGATAATTAAATTAAAATAGCGAGATAAAATTCATTTCTTTTGTGTTGATTATTTATATACACAATAATACACAACAAGAAATCATTTGGTGTTACTCTTCAGAAAATATAATTTAAGAAAACACAAAGCGTCTACTGATCGTTTTGTAACAAAATTTCCTGATATCGAAAATACCATTTCACTGGGTAATGATGCGGGGCATATGGTCTTTAAGCCATCAAATAAAAGATCCAAATTTTCTGTCCTTTTGTTTATATACTCGTTTAGGGAAAATTCGGGACAACCGGTTACGAAGTTGAAAAACCGGTTTTCGAATGTCACAAATTTAGCCAAAAAACTGGTTTCTGAAAACCGACAAGCCCTACTCTCTACCAACCATTTAAATAAAAATAGTGACCAACCTGAATACTTTTAAATAACATTAACAAGAGGTCTTACATATTTTTAATACGTAAATATGGGAAGAAAAAAAATGATGCAACACACAAAGCCGTTTACTGTGTTAATTGTGTTCAAAACACACATATTTTTCGTGAATTAAATTCACTATACAATAATAAACATAAATAATTTAAATAATTAACGATTTTCATTTAGGTACAAAGGGTAAGTTAAAAATAAGTACATAGCTTCAGTGAAAGTAAAGGCATTTGTAGTCCGCTCACGACTCCATGGCGGTGTAATCCCGAAGTAATGGCGGAATTATTCCAAAAAGAGCAGCCTCCAATATAACCTAACCTAGTTATCAAAGTATAATTTACCTCAATACCTATAAGGCTTCGTTTCCTGTAAAGAGATTCGCAATTTAAAAATATGGCTAAAGATAGAAACCGCATTGAAGGTTGAGCAGTGAAGTTCTGAAACAAATTAAGCAAACAAATAAAAACAATTTTTGAATTTGAGAAGATATTAAATATGGAAATAATTTTACATTAACTTGTTTACTAGGATACACCTATTTTAACATTTTTCGGTATCAAAATAAAATCTCAAGAAAAAGTAAAAAGTTGTTGAAATTATTTATTAAAAAAAAAAACTTTCGCAAAATATTTTAGCAACAACCGTCGTGCAATGGTTAAAGCCGCTGGCTTACGTGTCGGATCTCACGGATTCAAGACCCAGCACGAACATTATTTTTTCGATGGATTTATTGATTTCTGTTCAACGGCATCAACAATACTATACTAGCCGGTTTCCGGCAAGCGTTTGTGTTTTGATTGTGTTTATTGAAGTGCATGTTTTCTTTTTCTGTCTGTTTGACGTTTGCTGCCGATTGTCTATGGTACGACACACACGCCACTTACTGTAAGTTAATTGTACTATAACCTTCTCGGAAGTGCAAGCAAAAAGTTTGTCAAATTTTTATTGCAATCGGATGAGCGGTGTGCCAACGCATATAGTACGAACAAACAAACATTCATTTTTATATATTAGATTTTTTTTTTTAACGCACAGATATTAATAATGTTGGTACCGAAATGAAGTTCATGTGCGCGTATTGTTTCTTTAAACTATTTTTGTTTTATATTAGATATATTTTTTTTAATTAACAAATATTTGGCATTACAGCTGTAATACCAATGCGCCGAATATTTCAAAATGTTGAAAGATTATACGAGAAATTCTCGATGAAAATTTATTGTAAGTCACTCGAGATAAACTGGAGGTAAATTGACATCACAAACACCCACGTTTTAGGTCTCAAATTTAAATTAAAAATCTAAATTTTGACAGTGACCTTACCGAGAATCGAACCCAGACCCACCTGGTTAGAAGAAAACACTCTAACCAACTAGACCATAGCGGGCAACTTTCACCGAAAAAAACTTACTTTGCATAACAATTTTAGCTGTTAAAAAAATAAATGTGATTGATAAATTGTTTCTATGCTGATTTTTCAGATTGATATCTCTTCAAAGAAACACTGCTGACATTTCAACAAACTATTGTTATTGTAATATTTTTCCTCAGCTTCGCTCCTTTGTCCAGAAGACGAATAAAATTAAACCCTTCCTCTTGCGCCTCCGTATCTTCCCCCTTTCCACCCTTTGTTTCTCATCCAAGTCTCAACCGCTCAATCGAAAAAAAACATTTATATTTTTACAGAAGGATTTCATCCTCGGAAGCCTCTAGCCACCTAAAAGATGTGGTCCCAAAACCTTTTTAGCAATTCTGATAGGCCAAACAGGCTTACGCCGTCTACCAGAAATTACACCCCCTTGTTTTAACCACCCCTTTATTAGAATAACTCGTTACTTTTTTTAATATCTACGATTGGAATGGAAGCTTTCGAAAGCTGTATAATGCAAATATTGTATATAAAATCATTTTTTTTTTAAATATAATGCCTTTCCACCATGAGTTGGCGGCTTAAATCTTAAAAGTGCTACATGAATACTCATCAAAGAAAAAATCACATAGTGTTGTCATGGTAATAATACAAGCTTACAATCATTTGAAAGTATCAAAATACACACAAACATATTATATATGTAAATATATTTTTTATGAGTGTCCAAAATAGCTAGTCAGTTTTAATTATTATCAATTTCGTGATATTAATGAAAAAATACTGTTTTAAACTGTATAGTCAAGCAGAAAAAAGTTGAGTAGAAGAATAGAGCTAGGACAGGACTAGCTTATTAGTCTCCTTTCTTCCCGTTTTTTAAGAAAAGGTGGGAGGAAGAAATTCAAGACTTTATATATATATATCTATGTCTTCGAACAGAAATTCATAAATTGATTGACAAATCAATCTATAAAAAATGTCTGTACTGGGATTCAAACCCCGTGACTTCTGAGTTTAAAGCCAACAACGCAGATCACTCGACTGATTATTACACATGATTTAAATAAAAGAAAGATAATTAAACATATATATATTAAGGGTGAAAAAATGTTTAATTTTTAATATGATCAAAAACAGAAAGTATTTTTGACGATGAGACCTGTAAGATTGTTATATAACATTATTAAATTAATTTAAGATGTAAAAAAAATAAAAGATTTATTCAACGTGCTTCATCATTTCTTTCAAATATATTTTTCTTATTATTTCACCGTCATTTTTTTATTGACACGGCTAAAATATTTTCAGAAAAACCATTTATAATTTTCTTCTTAATCCATGATGCTTAAAGTGACTCAAAAAACACGCCATCTCCGAAAGAAACACAATATAAAAAAGCCTTACACATTTAACTATGCAAACGAGTCGGGCATTCTTTTAATTTAAAAAGCTTTAATTTTAAGAGCTTTCGATTAACTAAGAAGAAAACCGGGCGCGGCTGGGATTAGAGCCTCGCGTATAAATATTCGTTAGGGCTTTCCCGCGCTTTTTTCCCGCCTTCGCAGACCAAGATGGCCGCCGCGGATATTACGTTTTTAATTTGAGAGAATCTTATTATTATTGGGAGTGTTGATTTAGGCATTCGGGCGAGTGTCGCCTGAGACGTGACCTGCAACAGAAAAATGCGATTCGCGTTCAAAGCCAACGTTTAAATGAACGAGATTGGAGCTTAAAAAGTATAATGGAGAGGGGTGGCGTGGTGTTTTGGGGAGAAGAAGGGAGTGTTGTAGAATCTATTCTTAGACAGGGTTTTTAAATTAAATAATTGTAAAAGAGTATTTTTATGTTGTATTGCAATTAAGTAATGAGAAAAATTACTACATTTTAAACGTATGTTTTTTGTCAATCATACACTTTTTCTAGCAAGATCAATTAGCATATTTTAAATGTTTTTCGATCGTTTTTAATAATGCCATGATTTTGCTAAACGTAAGGAAAAATATAATCTGTATACTTTAGGTAACACACAGAAGACCAATAATGTAGTACATGTTTTTACGATACACGCTGTCATTTAGATACTGATTTATACATTTTTATAATAAAATATATGTACATATGTAAAACTTTTGAACAGTTCACCAAGTCCATTTGTTGGACCGTTTCCAAATGTGTTTTACGATCAAGCTTTCTTGGGCTCAAGACCTCCATAAAAGTACAGAGAAACAAGAGGTATCATCTTGGAGTTGCGGGTGGCAGACACCGAGGGGTGTAGGGTGGGTGGATGCCCGTCAAAGATGGCCGCCCCGTGATAAACGAGAGATGAATATCGGGTTTGTTCGAATATCGATTCTTGAATGTAAATTAAGGTTGAGTAACTAACTACCTATCTATATGACGCCGCGGAGGGAGAGATTTGTCAACCACTTAGGTGGACATTTGAAATTTAGATTTATGAGCAGTGCGATTGCAGTTTAATGCCTCGTGTAAACGACAGTTATTCGGAATTATTCCGTCAAAGCCTACTTTATAAAGCCTACCCTACAAAGATGAAACATTCCGTTTTTTTTTTGTAAATTTCATGCATTCTGTTTTGAGTTTATGTGTGATTTCGTTAACATAATTCTCCGACGATTCAACATGTACTATATTCATTTTTATTATGTAGTCAGTAACACTTATATATCACATATATTTTGACACATATTTGACAGTCTCAATGTACTATATTTTTGAACGTTGCAGCCAAGTGGTTACGCTATGATGTTTTCATTATGCTCGGTTGCTTAATCAAAGGTGAGAAACCCCAAAATTTCCAATCGTTCATTTGTATTAATAGACATGGATGACTTTAGTGTTTTTATTATCTCTCAATCATATATCTGTAAATTGACGGTTTATATAATTAATGTTTATTTTAAAACACTATCCTTATATCCTACACTTATGTAATACGATAGACTAGTATATTTCGTAATGCAATTTAGTAAATTTTCAAACCGTTCTTACCGCTTACTTATTATATCTTGATATTAGGCGAACTGCTAATAATATATCCAATGAATTAAAATGTTTCAGTTCATAATACTTAAGTTTATCCAAATATATTAAATATTTGGATTACGATTTTTTTAAAATGTTTTTATACTTTTAAACAAACTATTTCTGATAATACTATTTTATTAAAAAAATGTGTGTCGTCTTCAATTACTCAATAACTATAATATACATATAATATAACCGACCATGGGCCCAATGTTAACAACACGATACTTGAAAGTAATCTTTGAATATTTTTTTTATTGCATTTTCAATTACTCTACGAATATCAATCTAAATCCGTTAATCTTACACTTTTACAAAAAAAGAAGTTTCACAAAAGGCTCACAATCAATGCTCGTGAAATTGAGAGGCATCAGTAGTTTGTCGTTTTTATGTCGATATACCAGTAATTAAGAATAAAACAAAATAAAAATTTCGATAGTGAATGATTTTTAAAAATATATGACTAGGTATATTAATTATAATAGATAGTAAATCGTAGAGAGTCATTATTCCATTCATTAGTATTATTTTCTGTTTTCCTTGTGCTTTAGGTAAAAAAGTGCTGCTTGAAAAAATATTTAAATAAGGTAAATATATTTTATTTTCTAAATTTTATGATTGCAGATATTATGTTAATTAAAGCATTCATTTGTGATTTTGTGTTAACTTACGTGTATTAACCTAACTGTAATGCATTTGTTAATATACATGAATTTACTAAATTTAATCCTCGTTATTAAATTAACTTTCATAAACCAAAGTAAACGATGCATAATTCCTTAGAACCGAGACTTCGTCACTGATGTTTAATCAGAGTAGCTTTGTAAAGCCCTAGCTTTGAAGTCAGACGAACAAAAGACAAAAGTTCATTCCATCCATTTCATTTTACTTTCTTATTATTTCATCTGGTCTAACGGGTGATGGGGCGAGTGGCTACATACTATTGGACAAATGGCTGGCGAGCTAAGTTATCGGGACTTCCCCCATCCTTCTACCCGTCCACCGCACTTAGCGACGCTGAGCCCTGGATGCTTCAGCCGAGACTACTTCCACTCTTCTTGCCAACTTGATCCGGTCACGTAATGAAAAATGACGAAAGCTCTTTGCTGAGACCTCTAGCTAGTAAATTCTTGCAAAGAAAAGCTCTCTTGTAAAGCTCTGTGCGCTAAGTTTGAGATTTTGATTTTTAGCAGTACATATTACAGTAAATTTTACAGTGTTGAATACAGGGCAGAATATAGGGCGGGGAGAAAATAAGAGCTCTTAGTGGCTGACCAAAACTTATACGACAGTTTATATTATATACAAACTACCGATTGTCGCAAACGGTTTGTGACGGTATAATATCGACGTCGACATTTACAAATATAATCAGTATTTAAAGCGTGCAGAAGCGTGTTAAAACAGAGTGTTTGTGGTTAATAATATGTATTCACCGATAAGGGTAAATCGATCGATTGAACTGTCAGTAAACTATGATATTATCATCATTAAATCCCTAATATCTATGAAAAGAATATATAAGCAACTGAAATATATTTGTTTAAATATGTATTGTTCTATAGATCTATCAACCCATCTGTCATCAACGGATTTTGTTTAACGTCTTTCTGCTGGTAGCTCATTAAAATTCCAGTTTCAGTTTTCCGATTTTTGAATGTATAAATTTGTCCAGGTATCTAATAAAACTATTATTTTAATAAATAAGTATATCTGTTATTTGTCAACAAAACATCAAAGTTTCTGTGATAGTGACATATTTTTATAAATATAATAAATTATTAGAATTTACGTAAATATAAATTTAATTGTTATAATCCAGCTTACTAGTAAGTGTGCAATTTAGTTTGATATTAGAATTTCTTCTACCTACTTTAATATATTATAAAAAATCAACGAATCGTTTTTCTTAAATCCATTTGTTTTTATATATATGTACATATATAATCATATTTTACATACTATACAAATTGTGAGTTGTATATTCATATTTTAAAAGTATCTATTCCCTAACTTATTAATTAGTCGTATAAAATCAATTGTCTTTTATTAATTTCCTACTAATAAACTGAGTTTCTTTCGAATTATAAAAAAAGTATTTCAACTTTTATTTTCAATACGATTAAAACATGTCAAAGTGTGTGTGTAATTTTTTTTAGACACAAAAGCTTTGTAGAAATGTCTTGTAATCCCTTCCAAATGAATCGAGCGCAAACTAAGTACACCTTTAAGTTATAAAAAGAGTTTGTGATCTTTGATAATTTGCAATTCAACTGTGATTTTTTGTCATCGACTGCAACCAGACATTTAATTTTTTTTTTTCACGTTTTCTTAATATTTCTTAAAAACAAACGATTCTGTGCCAGAAATATATATTAATATGTATATTGAATTGAGATTAGCACAAATATTTAGGTATCTGAAGAAATATAATTTTAAAGCATTCGTTATTAGTTAGTTTTCAAATGATAAAACATACTATGTCTCTGAAATAGTGTCTTAAGCAAAACAAAATTGAGATGGAAAGTTTGTAAAATTTCAACCAGTTGAATTTAATTTTTATCTGAATTATAGATGTAATGTTTTCGTATTTTAAAAAGTAATAAAAATCATCTTCTTTGCTATTAGGATTGAGTGAAACAGTCTTAATCAACATCTTTTAAAAAGTGAGAAGTTGTTAAGTGACATTATTTTTTTAAAAAATGCGTTATTAATACACTTAATCGAATTGACTAGAATTTTTTAAAATATGTCAGTTAATAAATGTAATTCTTATTTTACTATTCCATTAACTAATAACTGTATATATGTATATTATTTTCAATTTGATTGAACAAACACATAATGAAATATACTAATACCACCACTAGCTTTGAAAAAAGTTTTTCAGCTTTCATTAGACTTATAACAAATTAAGTGTTGAAAAAGTAGATGTTAAATGTCAAAAAAGGAATGATAACATTAACCTACTAGTTTTTGTTTTAGGATGTACTTGGCGGATCTACGAGACGTTGAAATGACATGGGAGGAAGCAAGAAGACTGGCGAAGAACAGAATCTTGGAGGAATCATGTGGTGGCCACATGGTCCAACTAGGGAGCGGATATGGAAAAAAAATATTGTAAGTGCTTACAATATTTGAAAAAGTTAAGTTTTAGTTGAGATAAATTAAGTTATTGAAAAAAAGATGTCGCTGCTTAAGCACGCCATTTTGCACCACTCTCTGTTAATTGTATACAGTGAAATGTTGGTGGAATATAGTAATAGTGAATGTTTTAATCAACTAGAATGTTTATACAATCCCATATGGTTAGATTTTATCATTTACACATATATTTGTAAACAAGTCACTTAGTTAATTTCTTGATTATAACATATACGTCGATGTATATATAGCGTTTCACTCAGCATTAAGTAAATACATGTTTTAAATACTCAGTTCAATTAAATATTCAGTAATTGAATATTCCGTGTATACCTATTCTATTTGACATTATTGTTTATGTGAATACTTTGACGGGCAAGTATTTCTATAAACCAACAACCCATTGTGCACTCCTTAACTGTTTTTACAAAGCAGTTAAATCTGTCGATTATTTTAATAGTGATTGTTGCAATATGTTATGTAAAACATTCAATTGAACTGGTTGTACGTCCAAAAAATACGTGTCCTTTCAAATGAAGAGGCCCCCTGTTTTTTAAGAACACCGAGCGAAAAAATAATGATTTAATCCTACTTTTTCGTTGTCGGGCATATAAAAATATCTCCAAAGACTCACACCACCCCAAATAGCGTCGAGATGGGAGGGCATGGTGGCACCATCTCGTGTCGGGGCCTCGAAAAGAAATGGTTTTAATCTTTGCTTTGTAAAGGTGATTATAAGGGATTAAAGGTTTGGAAGTATGGTAAGTATTTCCCTTCCTTCTCTTTATTAGTCCATTGCTCGGGGGTGGATATACTGCGTGGTCTACACGCTTGAAACATACTCTCAAAAATGCTAATGTCAATAATTATTTATTATTTGAAATTCAGAAGCAATATAACTATGTTAAATGTATATCTAATATCATATCCGAACGACGCTTCAAAAAATTATGTCTTGTTTTATTTCATGAGTGAGACCTTTGGATTTCCGATCCTTCAAATAAACTAATTATTTTTTTTATTATTTATGGTAATCGAATTTCAGCAGAATTTGATAAAAAAAAATCGTTTTGTTAAATTTCCCGTTTCACTTGATTTTTTTCTTGACTTGGAGTTAATTTCTGTTGACAGTCAAAAGTTGATAATAAGATGATGTTTAAATAAATTCAGTTTGCCATTTTGAGTAAGAGCGAGAAGACTAAATACGCTCGCAGAAATTCATTAGTTGTTGAAATATTTATCAGCCCATTAAAAGTGTATTGTTGATAATCTAATTTAATTTGGTAAGCTTAAAAATCCTTTCATATAAAAAAATGTTAACGCTCTTAGACTCTCGTCTTGCTCGCTTACATTGTGCATAATTTGATTTTTTAATAAATTCATATCTAAAAAAAAATGCGTAAATTACTACTCTCTCTCTTTTATAGGAATACAAATAATATGACTGATTTACAACATAATATTCTCGTTAAACAATTTCAACTGTTGAAATAATATAAGCTTCCCTTGGTATTAGAATTATTGCAGCCGTCCGAGCTTGGCTTAATATGGAAACCCACCGAAGACGGAATGAATAGGTGAAGATGAACTTTTTTAATAATTAACTCCGACACGGGTCTTAATTTCTTTTGATTTATATCTGAGGCCCAACTTTCCTTTGAATACTAAGTACGCATATAAATTTACAAGGCTTCTCGATTTTGACTTCAATTTAACGCTATATTTGCGCGTGACAAGCGTTACCTAGAAGCAATTAATATTTACATACTTCCTTTTTTCGCTATAAACTTTGTAATGAAGCTATTAAACTAATACGTTAGCTGAAATATTTTACAAGTTACCGTCCGATTTTATTGATATTTACTGACTTGATACAGCCCAAAAGGTATAGCTATCCAGGTATTATAAATAATAATGTATCTTTAAACTTGAAATATGTAAAAGTAATATTTGTATTTGAAATATTTGTAAACTTATCAAACGAAGTTTCGGATAATCAAAAAAATCATCATTTTTAAACATGGATTTAAAAATAAATCCTCCATTCGATTATTCAGATGAAAAATTTAAGAAAAAAATGCTCCTAAATGGACTGTAAAGTAAACATGGTGTGCTGATGTTACACCATAGTGTTTAGGGTATAAAAAAAGGCTGGCTGTAATCAATCGACATACTGCTGTTGTGAACGAATTTCTGAGGTCGTATTAAATACCATAATGTCAAAATTGTAGCCCAATGAACTCTTGATATTCGTTCAATGATACATCATACCATAGACATTTATTTGTAGGAAATAAACAAAAGTCTTAATTGTAACAGCAATTTATTGTAATTGTTCTAAAATCTGAAAACGTGGCATCCTATGCTTTGTTATAATAACTGTACCACTTGCTGTGATGAAATCTTCTAACAAAACACAGTACAGTTTGAAAGCAAACCGTGGATTCGATTTTATTAATTGAGATATTTTACTCCCCCAAGACGAAACAGAGGTAAAAGCAAGTATGCTGATTTTCGTAAAAATGCTCTGAATGTTATTTTTTAGATTGGTAAGTCAACTATCTTATGAATTTATATTTCAGTCAGTAGCAAGGTACTGTATATTGAGATTTCTTTCGCTATATTGAGAAACAATTGTTTCAGACTCACCATGGCAACTTAAATGCAAAACTATTCGCGCTGGGGAAGTTGGTTTTAAAGCCGGACTGCTCTTATGGGTATGCCGAGCAGGACGTTAATCATGTTATGTGGGTTTGGCTTGAGATGGAGTCCAAACGAGCAGATCTGCTTGCTGTGGTCCGTCCTCACACGGGCCCAATAGGCCACGCTGACTTGATTGTAACCAAAGCTTACTTCATGACATGTGAAAAGTTTGCCAATTTATATGGGGATCGTCACAACTTTGATTCCTCACTAGAGTCAATAAACTCGTCTACATCAACGAGCTCTCAGTATACGGATTATGTACAAGATAATTGATATCAATTTGATTTAAGTGACTGAGCTAGTCACACCTTTATTATTATTAATATTTTCTTTTCCTCAAGCACACTAGTGCATGATACAAAATCAGTCCCGTACAATTTTGCTAGGGACATGAATGTGAGGGGTAGACTCCTTTTTTCTATCGATAGCGTTGTAGCGGCCATAAAACGTTGGCTGCATATCCACAACAGGAGTTGGTGGGAAACCAACTTGTTTCAGACTCACCAGAACCACTATGATATTATTAAAAAAGTTATGCATCAATTTTAAATAGTGATATTTTGATTATTCATTCATAAATTAATTATCATACATCAACGTCGGTATTTTTATTGAACTAAATTAGGCAATGGCATACTGCTTCACATTGGAGATTTAATAGTTACCTATCCGTTATTCTACGCACACCCATCCTTGTAAAACAGAGTAGCATTTTCAATTAGCATTGTTACTTAAGATCAGAAACCGCTGCTATCTGTGCAGAGACCTTTGCTTTGCTTAGGGTACGTAATCCTTAACACTAAACTAAGATTCGTGTCTAAGTTTTGCCTAGTAATCTTTAAGCGGTAGTGTGAAACACTTTGAGAACCGGATTTTCAATATCAAATGTGAATTTTTGAGTGTTAGATTTTGTTAATAAATTAGCTGGGTACAAATATCGTTTTATATCTGAATTGTCTTACGTGAAGAAATAAAATAGTCATAAAATTATAGTTTACCTATCAAGTGCTGTGGCCACGTGGATTTTTTTTTCCACTCTATGAAGTGGTCGAATTGGTACCTGTATCAAATTATTAATCGAGATTTTTCGTGACAATAAATTACATTCTATGATGATATTAAGCCGCAAAAGTTACACCAAATAATCGTTAAAATGTACACTGTTGGGCTAAAGTGACTAAGAAAATATTTTTGTTTTTAAATCCATATCCGCTCTCAATTTGTAGTATATGACAACATAATGCAGGTATCACTAAAAAGTTTTTCTGAAAAAACTTCTTGTTACTCAGATGCTCAATTTCTCTTTTTTTCGAAGAGAGTAGGGATATAAAGAATAGGGGGCTAGGACAAGACTAGTTGTTAGCTAATCGTTTTCGCTATGCTACTTTGTTAGGGATTGTTAAGACAGAAGATTTTTTTAGACACATCACAGACATCCGCTTTTGAAAAGAAGTCTATAAACCGATCAAAAAATACTGTTCGTACCCATATTCGAATCCGTATTGTCCAATGCACTTCAGACCCGAAGTCTTATTATCTCAAAATATTTTATTTTAGAAGCGTGTTACACATTATTATTGTGAATATTGAATAATTGTTTCTGTTGTAAAGATAAAAGGTAAAAATAAAAAGAATATTTTCTTTTTATATTTATGTCTAAATATTAATTTCGTACAGAGGATGTTTGAGATAAAAGGTGGCTCTCAGAGTGTTAAGTCTAACACCTTGGTTAGAGGTGTTTGGGTCGTAGAAATGCGAACATTAGAGGACATATAAGATTTAGATGTTTGTTCAAAGTAAGGTGGGAATAATGCTAGCATGATCACGTAAAGGGAAAACAGAATGCATGTATGTGAAAGTAAAGGCGTTTTAAAAAACTCAATTGCAAAACTTTAAGCGATGAAAAAAAACACAGAATTATAAATAGTTAAATAAACACAAAAGTTGGCCATCAAATTTTAATATATGCGTACGTACAGAAGACTTCTATCAATTGGTAAATATAAATTAAGTCTGGTTGCGAAAACAATAACCAAGTATTATTAATTAAACCCAACCGATAACTATTAAAAAGTTATTATTATTGGTGATATACTTTTTGTTTTTCCACTCCGTTATTAGTAAATATGATAAAATTCCGGATTCCGTTGATACTAAGGATGTATAAATTTTAAGATACATTAGTGATGGAAAGGTGATATACTTTTAAATAAAGCACTTTTTTCCACCAATTCGAAACTGATAAATATGTATGATTTCTCTTCCAATTGTTCAGTCTTTCTAAATTTATTACAAATTCCTCTTCAAAGATTTAAATTTTCATCAGCTGATAATACTCGTGATGAGCAAAATTGGTGCTAATTAGGGCATCCAATCCCGTGATCCCGTTCAATTTTCTGATCCCAAAATTCCGGGATTGATATGGTTGCGATCCCGGAATTTCGGGATTGAGAAATTTTGAGGAAATTCCGAAAATTTACACGAAATTGGCAAATTGTGGATTTCAAATTCGTAGGTGGGCTAAAAAAAATGAGCTTTGGAGATAATCTGAGGAAAAAGTATAGAGAATTGAAGTTTTTAAATTCCTCGGAGAGCTAATCCTAATTCCGGGATTGAAAATTAATCAATCCCGAAATCCCGAAATCCCGGGATTGGAAAATGGCTCCCTGATTGGATACCCTAGTGCTAATCTATATTAAAAATATAAAACAGTGAGTAAAAAGGATTTTTTTGATATAATAACTAAAGGTGTAAGGTGTAAGGTAAAGATAAAGGTGTAAGTACTTATCGCAAAAAGTATTTTTTTTAAGTTGTGTTCGTATAATATTATATAAAAACTTTTCGAAAGCACTTCATGTCAGTTCCAAATCGAACCACGGCTTTCCCAAAATTAGAATCGCAATTCGTTACAAATTTGCGATGAGTACCTTCTTTGGTAGTGGTAAGGACAGGCGTCTTAAGCACCGCAATAGGATCACAATAAGCGTTGTAGAGCCTTCCTTTCCCACCCTTACCCAACTTACATCTTCCGTTTCCGTTTTGCTACGGCGTAGAGCAGAGGTCTGAAACATGTCGAGTAAGTGCTATCAATGTATTCCGTAAATAGTTAAAATGTGACACACCGTATCTTCAACAATAGGAATTTAAACATATAAATTCATTCCAAATCTAAAATGACGAATGGGGATAACCAAATTTTTAAATCTTAATTTCTGGAGCAGCCAATTTATAACTGGCCACGGTTGCTTCACTGCCAAGCTCTTCCAGCTTAGCCGATTAGTAAATAGTCCAACTTTTAAATGTGGAAATATGATTCATGATGCTGACACGTCCTTTGAGAATGTCCAGAAAAATTGCTCAAGACGATACAACTATTTGTCCGATTTGTTGGCCCCGTCGGTCATGCCGATTTGGTTGCATCTAAGAAAAATTATAAGGCCTTATAATTCACCGCGTCTTATGAAATGATAATGGAATCCGATACATAAAAGCTTTTATTTTCAACTAATATTTTTTAATACTAAGACTAACTGTCGCCTGTGTGGTCGAGTGGTCAACATCGTTGACTACCGCTACGGAGGGCACGGGTTCGAATCCCAGTACGGGCAGTTTTATAAATTGATTTTTCAATCGATTTATTAATATCTGTTCGAAGGCATGGATGTATGTGATGTCTTGTTGTGATAAAGATGTCTTGAATTCTCCCCTCCCACCCATTCTATCATGTGAACGGGGCGTATGGAGAGCGATTAGCTAACCACTAGTCCTGTCTTAGCCATTTCCTTCTATTCCTACTCTCTTTGGAAAAAGAGAGGTTGAGCAACTGAGTAACAAGCAGTTCTCGTAGAAACATTTTTGTTGAGATAAACTCCATTAGGAGTCCATATGTTCCATATTGGGAGCGGACATGGTAAAAAAAAAAAATATTTACCATTCTGCACACTGTGTGGTGCATGCCACTAAGTCTTAAGGAATTTCTTCTCGGGACATCGCTAGCAAAACATTAAACACGAATAACGTTGTTACGCTACGGAATACACCATGTAAGAAAAGTGTGAAGCCGTAGCTGTTGGTGATGAGTACCATGTAGAAAATTTCAATATTTTATTATTTCTAGGCCTCAAACCGAGTGTTTAATAGTCTTAGCCAACTATTGTTTCAAATTCCTAAGTAAACAATTGTCTAATGAAATTCATAGTTATAACAGGTTTAAATGTTAGGATTTTTTTAAAAACTATATCCACTTTCGATTTGTAGCATATGAGTTCCTTTTGAAGATATCTCAACTTCTCAACATAAGTTTTTTGTACAAACTAGTTGTTACTCTATTTCAAAGAGAGTGTGTATAATACGAGAGGAATAAGACAGAACTAGTGTTAAGCTTATTGCTCTCTCTATGGTCCATTTTAAAGATCGAATGAATAGGAAAAATTAAAGAGATCACAGACATATATGCTTTCGAAAAAAGCCTTCCACTATTCAAATTTATTTTTAAAGCCTTTACAGTAAAACAATTTTCCAAGTGTTAAAAAAAGGTTTGAATTAAAATTACAACTAAATTTAGACTAGGTATTTAGTCAATGAATAAATGAATTTAATTTTAACGCATATTTTATATTTGGGAGCTGCACAACAGGTTGACGACTGCTGATATACAGCTTCCATATACAAACTTCTACAAGCCTCTGCAACGAATGTCCACTGTTGTTTCCTGGGTATATACTTCAAGATAATACCTTTAACTGTATTGCCATTTCAATAACATCAACAACTCTATTCCATTATTTAACATAACAAACACGATATTGATTAAATTGTCAACATGAAATCGTATTAACGAACTATTTGTTTTTTTTATTTATGTAAATTCTTTGAGTATTTTGTTGCGTCAAGCGATTCTTTCTTGGTTTCTGATAGATTAAAAAAATATTCATTTTAGGAAAATAAATATTTATAGTGAAATAATCTTCAATTTTTTAAAAAATAAAACAAAAATAACCTGTGGGTGTAGAATTGTTTATATGATATTTTTATACAAAAAGATTTTTATGCTAGAAATATTTATGGGTATTTCTTTACTAAATGTCATTCAGAACTGCTTGAGATGAATTCAACGGTTTCTGATGATAATATAATACAGTTGAATACTATATCATTTATCAAACCGACTTGTAAGCAACGTTACTTCTATTTTTTATATTGTGTGTGTGGACCATCAACTTCTGTGAGCAGTTAATTTTCAGCAAAATAAAAAATGTGTGCAAATATAAAAATTTGGTGAAACAAACTTATATTTGCAATATTTCTGTGTGCGGGGATGTATGCGGGCAAATTTTGGGAGGTGTGCGCGTGCACACGCGCATACCTTAGTGGGAACATTACCTGTAAGTCTAAACACTCCTAACTATACAAATTTTCGACTTGAGCTTTATTAAAAAAAAGTTAAAAATAAAATTCTTTAACACAAATCTCAACATCTTAAGAGTGCATATTACTTCCTGGCTTTTAATCGTTTAAATATTTAAAAATATGTTTTAATTGAAGAAAGATTTAAAAAAACTGCACAATCGTGATGACAGTATTTCAAAGCTTCAAAATGTATTACCATAACAATAGCCTATCCAAGAGATGTCCTTAAAAAGCTTTGCCGCCGTATTGCGTAGGCGTCCCTTGAATATTCATTTGATAGTCCTTATTCGCATTAATGTTGGCAGATGTCACCATCACATTCTATTAACAATTATTATATCAAACTATTGCTAACTATTATCACCAGCGATGCTACAATCTCTCAGACGAGGGTTTATGCTGTCTTTCTATCTCTGTCAGTGATTCTTAACAATGTCCTTGGACAATGAATGTTATATAATTGGTCGTTAAAAACTAAACGACTATTTTTATAAATGGTAAAAAACATTCTTAAAGAATAAATACATCAGCCTAGATTATGAAATATCCGCAAAGAATTTAAATCCAATAGAAATATATATAGCAGTACTTTCTTCAGAGATTTAATATTTATTATATCTATATATATAAAACAAAGTCGGGTTATTTACACCACGTATATCTCGAGAATTACTCCAAGGATTTCAATGATCTTTGCTTTATAAAATTCCTTTTTGCCTAGAATAGCAGAATAAGCATTAAAACATCGGAAAAATATCACGGAAAATAAATTATAAAGAAAATAAATATCTTCATACAGAATAAAAATTTTAAATGACGAACGAGCTTCAAACGATAAAATGTCGTAAGCTGGTTTCAGAAAAATCCACCAGATCGCACTGTTTTCTATATTTGTTTGTTTTTGCTTCTTTTGCATACGATTGGCTTATGAATAATTTTAAATTTAGAATATGGATTAGAATAAAAGAAATCGATGATATGAAATGAAAACGAAAGAAAATCGGATAATATTGAAATAAGGTTATGTTTATAATTAGGTATGATAAATTTTTGACAACAATATTTTGCACGAACGTTGCTTTGCTCTGAGATGACACGTTATTACACTTGGAACGCTATATCGAAGACATTTTAACGTCAAAAGCAAAGCGATGCGGTTCCTGATCACCCGAATGACTATTGATGCTCTTGGTCGCATTTACACAGTTCATCCGAAAAATGACGAATGTTTCTACTTGCATGTCAAGAGCTCAATTTGCTTGAAAATTATACTTATTGGGACATGCCAATCACTGAAGAAATTGTTTCTGAATCTCCATGTCAGATACGCACATTATTTTCTATCATTATTTTGACATGCTTCACATCGAATCCATGTGAGCTCTGGAACAAGTTCAAGGATGACATTTTACATCGAATTCGTGTCAGTTCAAGGAATCCCGATCTCGAGGTGAATGAAGAGATAAATAACCAGGCTTTGATTTAGATCGAAGACATGTGTTACCTCATGTGAGGCATTTTGTTAATCAAGTTAGGAATGCCAACTTTAAACTAAATCGAAACTAAATCTTCAATATCCATTTAAAAAAAAATCTTTTAGGAATATATGTCTCATGTTCATCACCGTCGCTAAAATATATACTGAAATGTGAAAAGACGAATGAAAGTACATAAAATCAGAAGGTATGTAAAAAAAAATCAGTATACTTTTCATGTATATTATATTGTTATAGAATACTATCAAATCATTATTTTATTTTTGATCCCCATATACAGTCAATCCTGTTTTTATGTGGTTTTTTTATGCGATTTCGAAGTAATGCGATTTTAGAAATGCATTTTTTTAGATGTACCATATTTTACGATATATAAAAATGTTAAATATTACATCGAGAGCATATATCGTTGTATTTTGGATAGAATAGAGAGAATCATAAACACAACCGACATTTGAAAAAAAAATACGATTTCGGACTGTTTAAATCATGTTGCATCTGCCATCGCTGAATTATGTCCACCTACTTAGGTGTGTTACAGTCGATGAAACCATTGAAACATCGGTAATATCAGCTGAAATGATTACTTTAGCACATGAACTTGGCGAAGAAAGGTTTGATACCTAACAATTGCGAAAATTATATCGACGAATTACTTACAGATAAAGCTATAAGTGACGAAGATGTAAAGAATTTTAATTTGATTATTGACAAAAAACCAGAAAACAATGACGAACTAAAAGAAATTCCAGTTCCTTCACTGCGAAAATAATTGAAGAAGGTATCCAACTTTTCAGTAAATTAGAAGATCATTTCTTTCTAAATGATTCAAATTCTGATAGCGCATTCAAGTTTCAACGATAACTTTAAAATATATATATATGGGTATAACAAACTGCATAACCAATTAATTATCGAAAAAGAAAATCTGAACAAACTCTGATCACTAATTTCATTGTTAGAAAACAGCCATAGTTTTATGAAATTGATGCGCATACTATTTCTTCCGAAAAAGAGTGATTTAGAACCACATGCTTTAAAACACACATAGAATTTTCATACAGTGATTATTTTTTAATATTTTTACGCCTTGGTTTTCCTCTTATTTTCATATACTTTGCGATTTAGTGTATATTTTAACTCGCTGTTTCAAAGTTATGCGGATTTTACAATTTAAGTAACGCACCCCAATTTTTGTATGGAAGTCAAGTTTTTTTATGCGATTTTTTTTTGCGATATTTCGTGGAACGCATCTACCGCATAAAAACAGGATTGACTGTATAACTGTTGGTATGTGTGGAACATTAAACAAAAAAATAATATTTTTTTTTCTAATGAAAGATAATCTCATAAATATAATATTGAAGATTTAGAAAATGTTGCTTTCTTTGTTATAATGAGAATTTATATCATTTGGTAATATAAAAAATATGAAAATTTAGAATGAACTTTCGTAAAATTATAAAAAAGTATTATTTGAATAATTTTGAAAAGATCCCTGTCATTATGTTGGTGACATGCATTGAGAACAAATTTATCCTACCTAAATTTAATAGTCTTTGTTTGACAGTTACTGTCAAACAAAAGTAGTCGTTTGTCAACATTGTGAAGATGTAATTTTATTATTTAAAATACAGTGAAATAAAGAGGTATTAGCTATGCCAAGTATTTCTAAACCAATCAGTAAGAGTGCTCGGAATGGTTTTCTAAGAGTCTTTCAGTTCTGTGAACATGAAAAATCTGAAAAAAAAAACAATAATTCCCTTCGGGTCGACATTTCGAATCATTTCGAACTGTCAATGGCGTCGTATGCCAAACATTTCGTGCCGCATGTCAATAGCTCAATTTGCTTGAAAACTAAACTCTGAAGCAATTGTTTCTGCGTCTCCAAGTCAGATACGCAAATTATTTGCTATCATTTTTTTGACATGTTTCCCATCGAATCCACGTGAATTGTGGAAAATGTACAAGGATGACATGTCCGAAGACACTTTACACCGAATTCGCGTCAGTTCAGGGAATCCCGATCTCGAGGTGAATGAGGAGATACATAACCAGGCGTTGCTTTTGATCGAAGATATGTGTTACCTCATGCGCTGCATGATGCGTCGCCAGATCGAGGAATGAACGACGCTTTCAATCGAGAATCGGAACGTAAACGTGAATATGATCGAGATGCATTGAACCAATCACTTCGAACGAATGTACCACTGTTGAACCCCCAACAGAAAGTGTACGATACTTTAATGAAGGCAATTGATGAAGGAAATGGTGGCTTATTTTTCCTCCGCATTGGAAGCACTCAACCGAACTATGAAAGATCAGCGCAATGACTCAAAATGTTTTGGAGGCGCAATGATTCTACTATCTGGCGATTTTCGCCAAACACTACCAGTTATTCCAAGATCGACCGCTGCCGATGAAATAAACGCTTGACTTAAAACATCGACTCTGTGGCGCTATGTTAAGAAACTTCAGCTAACGACCATCTGCCGCAGATTTCTCCAAGCATTTGCTGACTATCTGTAACGGCCGTGTTCCTGTCGACGAATCGAATGGATTGATTTCGTTTTTGCCGAATTTTTGAAATTTCGTCTCATCATTGCTAATCACAAACATCATAATTGGTTGAGTGAACGAGCAATTCTTGCAGCAAATAACAAAGATGTGGATCATTTCAACTTCACAATTCAAAATCAAATCGTTGGTCCACTGCATTCCTTTAAATCTATCGACTGTGCCACGTGAATAACATCATTTCAATGTAATTAAAATACTTTTCATTTTTAATTTTGCACATTTATTGAACTTAATTCATTTTGAGTATTCATTCAAACTGAATTTAACTCATCCAATAAATTAACACAACATTTATTGATTCTGAGGCGGTACGAAGTTCGTCGGGCCAGCTAGTAA